>OY759266.1:22800026-23092526 GCA_963662155.1 Lamellibrachia columna
ACAACGGCTCTTGCTTTCCAGCAAAGGAATCCACTGGCTGTCTCATGTGTTCGTTCGGTTTGTGTTCGGTGAAAGGAAAACGGAGGAGTCTCCTGAAGCATTTCATTTCGAAAGCTTGTGTGAGACTGTCTGCCTCTGTTGTCAGTCCAGCTTTCGCATCCATTGAGGAGGATGAACACTGCGAGTGCTCTGTGGAGCTTAAATTTGATTTGGAAGCTGATGTATCTGCTCTTCCAAATGATGTTCAATGTTGACACAGCAGTCATGGCAACGGCGATCCTTGTTTTGATTTTGTTATTGAGGTACCATCTTTGTTTAAGGTGGACCAAGGATATTTGAATGAGTCTACCTCCTCAAGGTTCTTGTAGTTCATCGTGATATTAATGGGGGTGTTGTGGTTTGTACTGTTCGCAGATCAGCTTGGTGAATGTTTACCTTTGTTTCCCTACTGTTTTTCTTGCCATGGATGGGTACACGATGGCTCGTTTGTCGTTCTGTGCTGAAGAATGGCTTGTTTGTTAACGTTAAACATATGACAAGCATTTCTCGTTTATTATTTGTTTTTCGGTTTTTCAGCAATCCACATGCCTCTATGTGAGAACGATCTCGATGCAGTATAAATTGCTTCGCATTCCGTTTTGAGAACCAACAGGCCGGATAACTATGTAATATTTTCAGAGCATTGACAACAGCGATTGCTTAAAATCATACTATAATACACCTTGCAGTACACTGACGCGCACACGCACACGCACACGCACACGCACACGCACACGCACACGCACACGCACACGCACACGCACACGCACACGCACACGCACACGCACACGCACACGCACACGCATGAAATAAAAGCTGACATGAAATGCTATGAAAGACGATAACAATGTAGTTTGTCGACAAAACAAATTAACAGATTATAAAGATATTGATAGAACAGCTTCTTCAAATTGAAGGCAGCGCAAATTAAAGTGCAATAACACAAATGAAGGTGTCTCTGAGATATAATGATGCAGTGGTTCTCGCGAAGGACGATGGTAACACGTTAGCTGTTTAAATTCTGGCAGTTTGAATGTGCAAACAAAGTCTACAATTCATTCAAATGTTGATGCTTTCGTCGCCAGTCAGTGGCATGTCTAGGATCTCGCAAAGGGGCTAAAATGGGAGGCCAAAAGGGGAGGTGAATGGAGCAAGCTTAATCACCCATTAGAATATCATACTACCATGGCCCAATGCCCCCCATAAAGACGTCACTGTCGCCAGTATGCTATTAGATATTGTCGTAGAAGGCAACATGGCAACTATGTTGTGTCACATTCATAACTGCATTATTTGGACGGTGCTTAATGATTTAGGTGTGCATGTTCCTGCGCGGTGGAGCTACGGAGGTTTGGGACCCAGTCATAAAAGCGCCGTACGCCTTCAAGGACAACCAGTGGGTGGGGTACGACAACCCGAGAAGTCTGAAGATCAAGGTGTGTTCATTCACATATGGAGAGGAAGGAAATTGCAGTTTCTAGAACATTGAATTATCATGAATATTCTGATATAAATAATTTAATCAACTGTAAAGTGTTGCTAAATCTGGTTTAACGCTGTTAGACATCATCTGCTCGCATGTTGTTAGACAGAAGGTCAGGTTATCTATTTCCTGAAAGTTTTTACAAAATTTTCTTCAAATGTATGTTGCGTGTGAGTTGTGGGAAATGTCACATTTGCTACCGTTTTCAGCTTAAGTTAGTTTTAATTTAGTTCACATGCCACATGACAAATCGTGCACAAATGGCATGTAATAAAGTGTTGTTGACATTGACATTGACATTGCCCGTGACTTAAGGCCTTCGTCCGATATCATCAAAATGTAGCAATTCTGCCGTGCATTAAGCGAATTTCTCAGTGTTGTTGACAGTAATCTTCGTACGAGTATCGACTGACTCTCCGTAGTTGTGGTCGTGAGGCTTCTGCACGCAATCCAACCCTTGAGAGCTTCTGTTGTGTTCTTGTCGACCACTTTATCCGATAAAGTAGCACCCTTGGTGTAAATTTCGAGAAACAAAAATAATGCCTCTGCCATAGTGTTGTGTGCTAATCCACTTCCCGAGACGCGGATTAACGCCAGTATGTATTAGATATTGTCGTAGAAGGCAACATGGCAAATATGTTGTGTCATATTCATAACTGCACTATTTCGACGGTTCTTAATGATTTAGGTGTGCAAGTTCCTGGCCGGTGAGCGGGACCCCCACAATGCACGGCACACCCCGTTTGTTTTGAATTGTGGGTCTATATTTTCGCGATTTTTTTCCACGGGCGCCAGACAATCGCGGATCTATGCCAACGCGTATTCATTTGCCTCCAGAAACATTTAAAAGTCACCCTTTCTGCTTGATAAACGAACATACCTCCGTCAAAGTTCTTCTCTTGCTGTCATCTCTATGTTGACACATACGACAATAACCAGTAAATGCCTATGTTGACACATAAGACAATAACCAGTAAATGCCTATGTTGACACATAAGACAATAACCAGTAAATGCCTATGTTGACACATAAGACAATAACCAGTAAATGCCTATGTTGACACATAAGACAATAACCAGTAAATGCCTATGTTGACACATAAGACAATAACCAATAAATGCCTATGTTGACACATAAGACAATAACCAGTAAATGCCTATGTTGACACATAAGACAATAACCAGTAAATGCCTATGTTGACACATAAGACAATAACCAGTAAATGCCTATGTTGACACATAAGACAATAACCAGTAAATGCCTATGTTGACACATAAGACAATAACCAGTAAATGCCTATGTTGACACATAAGACAATAACCAATAAATGCACTAAAGCGCTATGTGTGCTCGGGCCGGTTTGCTGCGTGCTACCGCCACGCGATTTACTCTGCAAGGTCCCTCATTGACATAATAAAATAATGGAGTCGTGATGTCATGTCTTCAGACAACATCGTCGTTTTCTGTGCCATTTCTGCATCTAGTCATACTGATTTCCGTTATAAAACCTTCCTGCCACCCGAATAAATCATCACAACCACTCATTTTAGAAATTTTTTTTTTTTTTTCAAAATAAATCATGTTCAGACGAGATAAATGTTATTGAAATTGTGAGAACAACCGCCCCAATCATTTAGGCGTAGACAAGATCTACCATTCCACCTTTGTCTAAATAGGTTGGCGAGATTCGCACAATGGTAACGGACGAAGTGTTCTGTTTTAGGGCGCGTGGCTGGCAACGCACAAATTTGCCGGATACATATTTTGGACGCCCGACTTAGACGACTTCACTGGCAAGTACTGCAACACCGGCAAGTTCCCGCTGCAGCAGGCCATCATACAGGGCATGACACACAGCCACCTGCATTTCTCTGGCGAAGGGGGCAGCGGGAAGTGAGTTCTACCAGAAACTAAGTTTCCTGATCAAAATCCTTAAATTATCTACTCCTTACAGCCTATGTAATCTAACCACTGCTAACCTATGTAATCTAACCACTGCTAACCTATGTAATCTAACCACTGCTAACCTATGTAATATAACCACTGCTAACCTATGTAATCTAACCACTGCTAACCTATGTAATCTAACCACTGCTAACCACAGAATAGGTGCATTTTGAAATTAGAAATCCTAAACGTACGTGTCTGCATCTAGTCAATATAATATTAGATATGGTGACACCCATGACAACGACATGTATTGTCTTAATGGTAGTCTGCATGGCATTATGATTGTCTATACCCGGTATATATAATTTCCTCACAATAGAGGCAATGTGAAGTAGTGTGTGTTTAATCAATGTAAGACGTGAACAATGCATTGACAACAACACAGACGAAGGCTGTTCGACTGGATGTTGCGAAGAGTTTATAACGTTCGACAACATCGCCCTGATCGTTTCTGCCAATATGTCAACACATTACCAAACGTTATATATATATATATATATATATATATATATATATATATATATATATATATATATATATATATATATATATAAATATATATATATATATATATATATATATATATATATATATATATATATAGAGAGAGAGAGAGAGAGAGAGAGAGTGAGAGAGAGAGAGAGAGAGAGAGAGAGAGATAGAGAGAGAGAGAGAGAGAGAGAGAGAGAGAGAGAGAGAGAGAGAGAGAGAGAGAGAGAGAGAGAGAGAGAGAGAGAGAGAGAGAGAGAGAGAGAGAGAGAGAGAGAGAGAGAGAGAGAGAGAGAGAGAGAGAGAGAGAGAGCTTTTGATTTCGTACGGCCAATTAGCCCGTAATTCCCCATATAAAAGGCCTTACAAAAAAAGTACAAGTTTGTTGACATGTAAATTCGACATAACAACGGTCGAGGCATGTCACCTGTGGATGCGGATGAGGTCATATGCTCGTTAAAACCGATTGCACAGTTACGAATAATAACGCAAGATGCACATGATCTGATTTCTCGCTGTTTCAGAACTACAGTACAGCCAGAGACACTACATATACCAGCTGAAGTACCACATACACCAACTGAAGTACCACAGGCACCAACAGGTGTAGTGCAGGTACCAGCGGAGGTACCACAGGTATCAGCTGAGGTACCACAGGCACCAGTTGAGGTACCGCAGCCACCAGTTGAGGTACCACAGGTACCAGATGAGGTACCACAGGCAACAGTTGAGGTACCACAGCCACCAGTTGAGGTACCACAGGCACCAGCTGAGGTACCACAGCCACCAGTTGAGGTACCACAGTCACCAGCTGAGGTACCGCAGGCACCAGCCGAGGTACCAGCAGCAGGTAGGCGAAGCATCTTTAATGTTGCCTTCTTTTCTCGCTACTGAGAATAATACATGCACCAAACGGGAAAAGAGAAACCGCTCGTCTGGGGCGAATTACCGATAAACCCTGTTTAAAATGGGCTCCGCAATTCGAATCAGCACAGCCCTGAGTGGTTCACACCTGTAAGATTTGTAACATAAATCAGTAAGATAGCAAACGAACTCGTAGTTTGTCGCGCATGCTCTAAAGAGACTCGCTGTGGAGTGTTGCCTACAGTGGATTGGATATTTGTCTAAAGCTTGGAATATTGATCAGATAAGTAGTATTATTACGTGTATGTTAAACATAAACTTGCAAGAGACCTTGTTTAGTCAGTATTTGTTGTTCAAATTTAGCCATAGGTGTAATTTAGAGTAGCGCGAGCGATAAATAAGGTTTGTTGTGATCAGTTTAGTAGGTACATAATACGAAACGTAATATTATTGATAATCATTTAGTACATATTAAAGATTGAACATCTGGATACTTTGTTTTACCAACATTTGTTGTTAAAAGTTAGCCGTTGGTAGTTTAAAGTGTAGTGTAAAGAAGGTCACCGAACAACATTGTAAATGAGTAACCAAAAAAACTCACATTGATTGATTGATTGATTGATTGATTGAAATGTCGTTAATACAGTTACCGTAGTTTATCGTAGTGCAAACATAGGACAAGAGGAAGATGTATAACAAGTCTATAAGGGAGGTGAGCAACGGAAATCATTAGAGAGTGCTGGAGGTGACGACTTCTAGCACAGTTTCTACTTCTAGCACAGGATTGTTTCCTTACTCAACATGTCTTGGAGAGGTGGGAATGTGTTAGATTTAATTTTGCCTTCTCAAAATGAATTAGTTGACAATGTTAAAGTATACGAACATTTGGGTTCAAGTGATCATAACCAAATCCATTTTACCATAAAAGTAAAAACAGGGAATATATATATAAAATGGAGGAGGAACTTCAACAAAGGCAAATATAAAGAGACGAGAACATATCTAGCAAATATAGATTGGAATAACTTGCTGAAGAACAAGACGGCAACATAGTGCTGGACTTGTTTACAAGATGAGATTAAGGGCATTACTGAGAGATTTGTTCCATTAAGAAGCCAAGGGAAAATGTCCAGGAAGAAATACCTGTCAAAAGAGGCTATTAAAAAAATTGCTCACAAACAGATGCTGCGGGGGTATATACGATACGATACGATGCGAGTTTGTTGTCCAATAAAACATTTGATAATTGTCTTTTGCTTGCTGAGCATCATATGTAAAGAGGATAAAATGTTAAGTAAACATGGTTAATGAAAGTAATATATACATGAAATGAGTTAATAAAAGTAATAACAATAATACATACATGAAAGTAGTTCATACAAAATAATCATACTGCCTTTACATACATAAGTTAGAGCAATTTAAGACATGCGATCACATACATTATTAATAAGTTGCTGTAAGTTGGGTAATAAGAATCAATTCTTAAGATATTCAACTAACCAGACACACATATATACACTGTTCAGCGATCGGCTTGCCCGTGATGAATTCTTTAACCAGAGTTTGTTGAGACGACTTAAAGCATGGGGAACGAAACTGTTTTTAACCTGTTTTTTTCCTGCATTATGGACACCTGTATCGTCTTTGAGACGGAAGAAGGTCAAACGCCTGGTTAAGTGGGTGGGTGGGTGGGTGGGTGGGTGGGTGGGTGGGTGGGTGGGTGGGTGGGTGGGTGGGTGGGTGGGATCAATGGCAGACGCATGTGCTTTTCTGACCATCGCGCGTTCAGTCAGCTGAGATACAGGCTATATGGGGAGGCCTAAGATCTTGGAAGCAGTTTTGCAGATACGGAGAAGCATATTTTTGTGTGAGACAGACATAGAAGGAAAAAAAACAATATGTCAACACTGAATCTATAATACTTCTGTACAAAAATAGTAGAAGTTTAGGGTCAACATGACAAGATCTTACATACCTTAGCGGTACAGTCTTTGCTGGCACTTTTTGTACACACCTTGAACATGGGGACCAAACGTCATTTTATTGTCAAATGTTATACCAAGAAATTTAAAGGTGTCTGTTACCTCCACAGCCTCACCACCAATACATAGTGGTCCATCAAACTGGCCGATGGTGCGGAAGTCAATGCATATTTCCTTTGTCTTGCACATATTTAGTTCTAGTTTGTTGCACCACAGTGATATCATAGAGACAGTGTTCTCATAAGCGAGGAACGAGTCTTATCCGTTCAGGCACGCCACTACTGTTGCGTCATCTGAGTATTTAATCAGGACATTAGAGTCACATTCGCTCCTGATGTGTGTAGTGGCGTTTAGGGAGTAAATAATCAAACTCCCGACGCACCCTTGGGGCGCTCCTGTATTCGTGATGATGTTGGGGGAGATGTTACTGCCAGCCTTCACATGTTGGGCTTTGTTACTGAGAAAGTTATGCATTCAGTGAACGACGTTGGGGATATTTGCAGGGCTAGAAGCTTTTCAATCATCCAGTATTAAATGCCGAACTAAAATCTATGAAGAGGATGTAGTTGCCTGCCTTCTCTAGATGTTTGGTGCTATTGTGTATCAGGGTTGCCACGGCGTCATCAGTGCTACGCCCACGCTTGTAGGGGAACTGCATCGGATCCAGTTTCTCCTGAATGTGTGGAGATAGGTTGGTTAGGACTAACCTCTCCATGGCGTTCGTGGGAAGGGAGCAACATGCCTATAGTGGTTGAGTTCCTGATTGCAGGAGATGTTGGGCACAGGAATGACGGTGCTGGTTTTCCAGAGGTTGGGAATGATGCCGGTGACTACTGACTATTGGAATAGTTGTGAGAACATAGGCACCAATTCATCGCCACAGGCACGGAGAAGGTGGCCCGAAATGTTGTCAGGCTCAGAAGTGTTCCTTATGCTGGTTCTCTTGAACTGGTGTGTCACGTGGAGGGGGAGGGGATGGTTGCCAGAAGCTCTGTGCATTCGGATGTAATGTCTTTGCTGTCGAAGCAAGTGTATAATTTGCTTAGATCTGTAGTATCAGGCATTGTGTTAGATCTTGTAATTTGGCTGGCACTGACATCACCGGACATCACCTTGAGATTTCTGAAAACGTCACGAGTGTTCATGGTCTGATACGGTTTTTCTAGCCGCACCTCGAGATTCGAAGGCTTTCTGTTTGTTAATCACTGCCTTCTTTATACTCTGTGTGATCCAGGGTTTGGTGTTAAGATACACAGTGACAGTCTTTTCTGGGATGATAGAGTCTTGGCAGAACTTCACGTAGTCAGTGAGAATATCAGCACGCTCATTTATGTCATGAGTGCCGTCGAAGAGGACATCCCAATATGTGTAGGCACAGCAACCTTTTATAAACACGCTGGAAATATAGACGACTACGCAAACTACAAAGAGGCACTTAACCTAGCTATAACTGAAATTAGAAAATCCAAAAGAACCTTTAGACAAAAATTACCAGGCGATATAAAAAATAACAGCGAGAGTTTCTATGCTTATGTAAGGAGTAAACAGAAAGTTCGAGATAACGTAGGACCACTGGAAAACAACAGTGGAAACATAATTTCTTTCGGGTTTCAAATGGCAGTGGTCATGACTGAGTATCTCAGCTCAGTTTTTGTCACAGAAAATATCAGCTCACTTCCAGTTCCAGTTACTAAATTTGAGGGCGATAAATCAGACCATTTTAGTGCAGTTATTTGTAACTCCTGAAACGATAGGAAAGAAAATTAAGAAGATGAAAGATAATAAATCATATGGAGTTGATGTAATAATAACAAAACTAGTGTCATCGAAAAATATAGAGCAAAACTGGTGTTATGGAAAAATTATAGAGCAAATTAGCGCACCACTTGCAAAAGTGTTTAACTAGAAGAAGGAATAATTCCCCAAGAATGGAAAGAAGCCGCTATTTAAGAAGGGATCGTGGAACAAAATTACAGACCAGTGAGTCGAATATCAGTTGTGTGCTAATTACTCGAAATGTTAATAAGAGACCACATGGTGGAATTCATTGTAAAAATTGAATTAATAAATACATCTCAACATGGGTTCCTAAAAGCAAGGTCATGTCTAACCAATTTCTTATGTTTTTTGGAAGAAATTATAAAGTGGGTAGATGATGGGTCACCAGTGGATGTTGTCTACTTATATTTTCAGAAAGCTTTCGATAAAGTGCCACATCGAAGCCCATAGTATAGGTAATGATGTAGTCAACTGGATAGAAAAGTGGCTTGCACACAGAAGACGTAATAGAAGATGGTGAGATTTCAAACTGGAAATCTGTTTTGAGTGGGGTTCCGTAGGTATCAGTGTTAGGGCCTATATTCTTTTTAATATATATATATATATATATATATATATATATATATATACATATATATATATATATATATATATAAATGATTTGGAAGATGACATATCTAGCAAAGTACTGAAATTTGCAGATGACACAAAAGTAAAGTTACAAAAGTATTCAGAAAGGTTACAAATGATACAAATAAACAAACTTTACAGGATGATCTAGATAAATTAGTTAAATGGTCAGAAAAAGGCAAATGTTATTAAATTTTGGGAAATGTACACATAGGACAAGGAAACATGGACGAAGAATATAAAATGGGGGATGCTGTACCAGGCAGCACCACACAAGAAAAGGACTTAGGAGTAACATTTAGTGCTGATATGAAAGTTTCAGAGCAATGTGGGGTTGCTGCTTTAAAAGGAAATCAAATTCTAGGGCTAATTAGGAGAACTATCACGTATAAGGACAAAGCAATAGTTAGTATGCATTTGGAATATTGTATACAAACATGGACGCCATATCGTAAGAAGGACACAGACAAGCTAGAGAGAATACAACGAAGAGCAACTAAAATGATTCCAGAATTGAGAGCCCTTAGTTATGAAAGCCGCTTATTAGAATGTGGTTTGACCACACTACAGACCAGGAGATTAAGATGATACCAAATATAAATGTTTAAAATTGTGAATGGTTATGAGGATATTGGTAGGAATAAACTTAAAGAAGGCAGTAGAACCAGGGGACGCAAAGCAGCATTAGGTAAGGAACAGTGTAGGTTGGACATAAGAAAATACTCATTCTCACAGAAGGTGATAAATGAATGGAACAAACTGTCAAACGATTGTGTAAATGCTAGTAATGTGAATATGCTTAAAACTAGAATTGAGAGATTTTAAAATTGTTGGACTCTCGATAAGCCAGTAGCTTCCTTGTCCACTTGCTATCTGGAACTTGTTGTTTGGGATGACAATCTTGTTAAATCTAAATCAAACGCACCTTATTCCACCAGGTGGCACTCGCGCGGGTCTCAAACGAGTATGTTACTACACTAACTGGGCGCAGTACCGGCCTGAGGGCGCAAAGTTTTTCCCCACAAATGTGGACTTCACCCTATGCACCCATGTCGTCTACGCGTTCGCCGTGATAGAGAGGAACCACTTGAAGCCTTACGAGTGGAATGACGAGAACTCAGCCTGGGCGACGGGAATGTAGGTAGCCAGATACAGGCAACGCACGACAATTATCATTGGTCAACGCACGCACGCACGCACGCACGCACGCACGCACGCACGCACGCACGCACGCACGCACGCACGCACGCACGCACGCACGCACGCACGCACGCACGCACGCACGCACGCACGCACGCACGCACGCATGCACGTGCACCACGCACACCTTGCCTACGAATCTATGAAGATTAAGCTCATCTCCGAAGTGTTATGTTCTTCAGGAAATAACACTCTAAGCAACCTTTTCCTTCGAATACACATCGACTTGATTCGTAGCAGTTTGATTGCGCGATTTGGCAGACTGCGCAAAACCACGCAAGGTTGTTGTAGGTACCAGAAAGTAACCTCCTTGAAGAAACTTGACCCCTCTATCAAAGTCCTACTTGCTGTCGGCGGATGGAATTTTGGAACAAAAGTGATGGCACAGATGTTGTCAACGGCTGCCAACCGGGCGGAGTTCGTCAGAACCTCAGTCCAGTTCCTGCACAGACGTAGCTTCGACGGACTCGATCTCGACTTCGAGTACCCGGCTAGTCGAGGCAGTCCGGCCGGCGACAAGCACCGGTTCACACTCCTAGTTCGGGTACGTGTCGTGTTGGCGATGTGTGTGTGTGTGTGTGTGTGTGTGTGTGTGTGTGTGTGTGTGTGTGTGTGTGTGTGTGTGTGTGTGTGTGTGTGTGTGTGTGCGTGTGTCCGTGTGCGTGCGTCCGTGCGAGCGTGCGTGCCTTCATGCCAGCGTGAGTGTGCTTCCATCGTAGGAGACGGTTGTACGTATATGTTTCAAGAGGGTTTATGTTGCGGACATTAAAGGGTACATTTGGGCGCTGAAGCTCGGCAGTAGAACTGGATTTTTTTATCGAGAGGACCGTGGTTCGAACCCGCCTAAAGCCGTTTTGAAACCTGGGCAATTGTTTACTTTATCCACGTTTATCGGAAGATACTCTGAGGGCTTTGTTTCCCTTTTTTCCCTTTTTTTGTTGGGGGGATTGGGCCATGCCCATATGTTAGCCTCCCCTTTGTAAGATCCTAGATACGCCACCGCTTTCTACCTGTGCCACAGGTAGACACAGATAGCACACATGGAAATGGAAAAACCCCTGTCGGGGACTCATAGACCCAATTCTCTACATGTGAAAAATCCATATTGGCGCTGCATCAGGTGCTGCAAAAACCTGCTCTGATAATGGAGAAAACAAAATGAATTAATTGTCAAGGGGGATACCGACGCTATGTAAGACCACACATCATTATTATTATCATTATTATTAATACCATATTATTGTTTCATCTCACGCAAATTGTTATCATGCGTCTTCTGTGTTCTATCGTCTAGTTAAATCTTGTTAAATCTTCTGTAGTTGTGAACGCAATTGGAGAAGCACTCCTTAGAGGGCTAGCGTTACGTAGTTGTGGCTACGTTTGCAGTCTGCAGCTCACACGACCATCTGCGAACCATATCGCCAAGTGGACACATGTTCCCTTGCCGCTATTGTCAATTGCCATCTAATGTCGGTAGTGTAAACATGTTTCCGGCTTCAGGAACTACGAGCAGCGTTCAAGGCCGACTCGGTGACGAACGGGCGTAGGTTGCTGTTAACAGCCGCTGTTGCTGCAGGGAAATCAAATATCGACCGTGCTTATGAAGTACCGGCTATAGCTAGGTAAATATGGGCTAAAGGCCCGGTCACACGAGCGATGCTTGTTCGATTTTTATCCGATTATGTCGTACCAATCGGATTAAAATCGCTCGTGTAAACATCCTCCCTGGACCGATTAGCGGGGTTATTTTGTGGTTACGGCTGTGTTGTAGAATTACAGCGAGCCAGTTTCACGTCAGTTCGGTGCAATTTTTTAAGCACTAGCCGATCAGCGATCGCCGCGGCCGACAGGTGCTGCAATCGTCGTGACCTTACAAATAAATCCACTTACACTTAAATCCACGTCGTGATGCTGTTCTAATCCACCGACCTGACATCTGTGTCCGCGGCCGACTGGTGCTACGCTCGTCGTGACCTTTGACCAAAAGCTTAAGTGGGATCTGACCGAAGTCAATGCGTCGCACTAGCAGTGTCTTTATATGTCGCACGTGTAAACGCACACATCATTTATTTGTGCGTCGTCGTGTGACACCGTGTAGTATGACACAATATGATAACATATTTAGGTAACGTCAGGCCGCTTACATACAAATGCACGTATTTAATATAGCTGTATTGTTTTTGCACAAATATATTAGCAACATCATATATATTTTCTTAGGAACTTGTCGCATCATGATCTATCGACATTTTATCATACTATACAAAATCACACATACACATTTATTTTTAATCTGTACATACAAATTACACCAATATATGTTATTAAAAAATGCATAAATAACGATGTATCTAAAATTAATGCAATTCGAATAGAATGGAAACCAACTCTGATACTCATACAAATACGATGGTAATGCTAGTAGCCACTGCCTTTGATTTCACTGAAGCAATACATTCCCTAGAAACCCTTGTCTCTATTTTATGGCGTATAGTTTTTTTTATTAGCGATTGGTGTATTCTCCATATATAGTCGAAGCTTCCATATGCCTGCGGTGCGGTGTTTTAGTCAGCTCGACTGGATTGGTGTGATGACATACGACTTGCACGGCTTTTGGGATGGGAAAACCGGACACCACTCGGCACTGTACGCCCCTGCAGGATCATCAGCCAAAGACCGCATGCTGACCATAGTAAGTTGACCATAGAGAGAGAGAGAGAGAGAGAGAGAGAGAGAGAGAGAGAGAGAGAGAGAGAGTGTGTGTGTGTGTGTGGTGCGTGCGTGCGTGCGTGCGTGCGTGCGTGCGTGCGTGCGTGCGTGCGTGTGTATCTGCGTGTGTCAGTGGCCGCCCTCATGTGTGACAACATAATATTATAATATTCATGGATTGCTTTGTTTCTCGGCAGTTTTCAAAGTGTGCCTAGGAAAACAGTTTATTTCAAGTCAATTTAGTACATTTCAGCCTGTTGTAGTTAGTTTATGACTAGGTACCTTAAATCATCAATGAGGTGCAAATATATGCATAACATGGTTTGTTTGTTATTTTGTTTATATGCAATATTAATGTGCATATTACTGTATGTATGTGTGGAACGTGAATACCAAGGCTGTGTTTACTAGCAATACATCCTGTTTCTACATCGTTCTCAGATTGGGGCGTCAAATTATTGGCTTCGGAAAGGATGTCCGAAGAACAAACTGGTCATTGGCTTGGCTGCCTACGGGCGAGTGCTCACTCTAGACCAGTTTACTTCGCATGGCTTGAATGCTCCGGCCGCACGTCCCGGTAACAAGTGCACGTACACAAGAGAAGCGGGCATGATGAGCTACTATGAGGTAAGCTTAGACTGCCGCTGCACTAGTTGCTTTCTCAACACATTCCATCCAACGAATGAGGGATGCTGCAGTTAAAGTTTAATTTAATAGGAAAGTCATTAAAAGACATTAATCGTTAATTATCAATGAGATACCATTGGAAAGTATTGAATCATGACATGAAAAATAAAATTTGATGTCGAAACATGCATGTATTGACCTGCAAATGAACACTTATGTTTTCTAATTATATTTATGCATATATTAGTATTATGCTAGAAACAACCTTACTGTGACTTAACAATTGTCTCAAATATAATATTATAGTGTCATACGTTACGCTAAGTTACTTGGTATGAACCATGTAATTATAAGAATTACACTCTTTTCTAACAAAATATTCTTTCTTGCTATGACTGACACTGACAAAAAGACACTGCGTTATATTTCGTGTCTAATCCCGTTTTATACATGTGTCGGTTGGAAATAAATGATTGATTTAAATGCATCGTTAATGTAATCAATGTGGGGACGTCACTCATGCTGCTTACAGGTGTGCCGATTCCTGGCCGGTGGAGGTACAAAGGTTTGGGACCCAGTTTTAAAAGCCCCGTACGCCTACAAGGGCAACCAGTGGGTGGGGTACGACGACCCGAGAAGTCTGAAAATCAAGGTGCGTTCATATATGTGGACTTACACGTCATGTTGCAATTGTGTAGTCACGTGCCAGTTATATATGTCAGAAACTACTCCCTTTAAAATACCTTGATCTGAACAATGATGTGTCGACGTTAGGTAGCACTCATGACTCGTCAATTCAGGATGGTAGAATAAAATAATTATGACACAGACACATCAATTTGTTATGCCATTAATAATAATATATTTTATGTGTACTATAATTAAATATTCGCACATTGTCTTTAAAGTTTTCACTAATTATTGTAAAGTTCGCGTGTATTATATTTCCAGTATTGGTTAGATTAGCCGCAAACAAATGTATGTTGTAGATGTATTGTGTGCGTGCGTGCGTGCGTGCGTGCGTGCGTGCGTGCATGTCTGCGTGCATCACCAACATTAACAGTAAACATACAAACACATCTGAATTTTAAACATCAATAGTACACCGTGAAAAAGGACAAGAAGAAGCGTAATGCTTATGTTGCTTGCCCTATCACTTATAAGTGATACTAAATAATACAGTTATACGTGTATTGTACATTTCAGTTCTCAGTATATTTGTAATTTTCTTAAGCGAAAAGTACATGAACAATTCTACTGCAATAACATTAATTTTTTCACCATAATCGGGATAATCATTGGTTACATAGCTATGAAATTCTTGAACGGTATAGCTATTTTTGAAAAGATGGACACTCTTGGATTGAAATAACGAGCTGTCAAGGGAATTCCATAACGTTACACCGTTAATTGATATACACATTGTCTTTAGATTAGTTCGTGCATACCTTTGTTTAAATACACAGTTTTGTCGGGTCATATAGATTGGGTCACACAGAACGAAAAGCTTTTCTTTGTTGTTTGGCAATGAATTGTTAAATGCCTTATACATAATTTCAACAGTTTTTAGTTTCTCCATATCTGGCAATTTTAGAATGCAGAAATAAAAAATAGGCTAGATGTGTGGTGCAACCTCGAAACACCACAGATTAATCTTTCAACCTTTTTTTTTAACAAGACTAAGCATTTTAAGTTTGCTGCATGTGTATTTCCCCACATTTTAAGTTTGCTGCATGTGTATTTCCCCACATTTTAAGTTTGCTGCATGTGTATTTCCCCACATTTTAAGTTTGCTGCATGTGTATTTCCCCACATTTTAAGTTTGCTGCATGTGTATTTCCCCACATTTTAAGTTTGCTGCATGTGTATTTCCCCACATTTTAAGTTTGCTGCATGTGTATTTCCCCACATTTTAAGTTTGCTGCATGTGTATTTCCCCACATTTTAAGTTTGCTGCATGTGTATTTCCCCACATTTTAAGTTTGCTGCATGTGTATTTCCCCACATTTTAAGTTTGCTGCATGTGTATTTCCCCACATTTTAAGTTTGCTGCATGTGTATTTCCCCACATGTCAGCATAAAACACAACGTAAGGCGAAAAGAGAGAATAATATAAAATACGTATTCCACATCTGTCAATTAAGAAACTAGTTTTGTACATAACCGCACAAGACTTTGAAAGTTTAGATTTCAAAAGAGAAATGTGATGTTTCCATGCTAATTTGTCATCAGTCAATACACCTAAAAATTAAGTTGCCTCAACTCTATTAATTGTGACCTTATTTATTTTTTACAGAGAGAGATTTTCAATGCGCGATTTCCAAAAATCATGTAATTTGTTTTTGCTATGTTTAATGATAATATATTCACAGAAAACCACACATTGATGTATTATTACAATAGAACATGTTCTTGTCGTCTGGAAGTAAAATAAACTTAATCAGTTTTGAAACATTGAAAATGTCATTGATATACATTATAAATAATTTGTTTCTTAAATTGAACCTTGTGGTACACCACAACATACCCTAAGTGCGTCAGAATCACAATATTTATATTAAACAAACTATGATATGTTTTCTAAATAACTCACAATCCACTTATGTGCTATACCACGAGCACCTTAGAAGTTAAATTGTTTTGCCACTAAATCATGATCAACTGTGTCGAAGGCTTTCTTTGGATCTATACATATACCAATAAAATATTTATTATTGGGAAGTGTAGGGAATTAGTGATTTTTTTCAACCAATTTTAAAATACACGAGAGGTTGACATATTAGATCTAAACCCATACTGGCTTGGGCAGAATAAATCATACCTATTTAGAAAATTGTCCAATCTAGCATTATATAGTTTCTCCTGATTTTTTGAAAATTGCGGTAGTAAACGGATAGGTATATAATTTGTAAATACACACTTATCTACAGCCTTAAATACTGGAATAATCTTTTCATTTGGTTGGGGAACACACCTGTTTCGAAATATAAACTGCATATGTGATGTTCGGGTTTTACAATTTCAGTAATTATCGTTTTGACCATGCTCATATTAATATCAGTAAAATCCGTTGACACTTAGTTTTTAAATTGTTGTACAATTCTAATAATTTCTTGCTCATCAACCGGACTTAGAAATATACTCCCGTTACATCCTTCCCCAAGTAATCATAGATAGACACATCCTTGTCAGGTGAAGAAATGTTCTTTGCTAAGTTAAAGCCAAAATGTGTAAGGTAATTGTTAAATCTATTTGCAATAGCCTCATTTTCTGATGTTTGTTTGTTTGTTGTTACTCACAAAATAAGTAGGGTGTTTGTTGTTACTCACAAAATAAGTAGGGTGTTTGTTGTTACTCACAAAATAAGTAGGGTGTTTGTTGTTACTCACAAACTAAGTAGGGTGTTTGTTGTTACTCACAAAATAAGTAGGGTGTTTGTTGTTACTCACAAACTAAGTAGGGTGTTTGTTGTTACTCACAAAATAAGTAGGGTGTTTGTTGTTACTTACAAACTAAGTAGGGTGTTTGTTGTTACTCACAAAATAAGTAGGGTGTTTGTTGTTACTCACAAAATAAGTAGGGTGTTTGTTGTTACTCACAAAATAAGTAGGGTGTTTGTTGTTACTCACAAAATAAGTAGGGTGTTTGTTGTTACTCACAAAATAAGTAGGGTGTTCTGGTTTCTAGCAACTCGCTGTAGTAATTTTTTTTCAGAGCACCTTAATACAGATGTTAGTTTGTTTTATATGTTTTGTATTTTTGTCCCGCTTCAGAAGATTGATATATGATAAATGCTTTGTGCAGCCTCTTTGTGTTTGCACAAACACACTTTAGTCCATTAATGAACCATGGCTTTTTGTTAATGCAACTTTCCTTCATTACTGTTTTCACTGGGCAATGTGTATTCAACAAATGTATAAATATGTGCATGAACGTATCATAAGCATGATTTACATCATTAATGTTCAGAACATCATCACAGGATTTTAAATGTAGCTCTTTTCTAAACGAAGCTAATCGACCATCATTTATTATTCTCACATGATTAACCTTTTTTTAACAATTATATTTATTTTATATTCACATATTGCAAAGATTGGTGAGTGATCACCAGTGCCATTAATTATAATACCAGAAGTAATGTCGGAGTTCGTGATGTCGGAGTTCGATAGTAAAACTATTATCGATTGGCGTAGCTGAGATACCTGTGATTCGGGTGGGCTGATCAATTAAAGGGTAAAGACCAAATCATATCAAGGAAATGCTTGGTATTGCTGTGATGTTCAAGCTTTAACAAAACCACATACAAATATTGTTTTGACCGATTTGACGCCCCATAAAATACTTTCTTTATCTCACATGTTTCTAATTTTGATGCTGGTGTTCTATAGACATAGTTGATAATAACATTTAAGTAATTCTTTATAGATAATTCCACTGAAACGCATTCAAAGATATGTTCTACTCTGCTCTGCTCTGCGAGGTAGCCTCTATTTTTTAACAGTTAGCTTGATTTCACACACATACAAGTAGTCTGGCTGTGTTTCAGGGCGCGTGGCTGGCAAAAGAGAGATTTGGCGGATATCTCTTTTGGGCGCTCGACTTCGACGACTTCGAGGGCAAGTTCTGCAATCAGGGCAAAAATCCACTACAGAGGGCCATTATTGACGGCATTGAACACGGAGCGGGGGTGGAGGCCATCACCCCAGGCACAGGAAAACCCGAACAAGAAATGACACAGGTCGTCGATGAACCTAACACAGGAGTTGTTACTGGACCAACAGACGGGACAGTAACAATCCCAAGTCCTGGCGCAAGTGTCGGAGGGGTGCCTGACGAGACGGGCGAAGTAGGGGCAGGCGGAGTAGGTGGGGTAGGCGGAGCAGGAGGATCAGGCGGAGTAAACTTGGCAGGAAGTACTGGAGGAGCAGGCGCAGTTGCCGGAGCAGGAAGTGCCGGAGGACCAAAAGCAGCAGGAGCAGGAAGTGCCGGAGGACCAGAAGCAGCAGGAGCAGGAAGTGCCGGAGGAGCAGAAGCAGCAGGAGCAGGAAGTGCCGGAGGAGCAGAAGCAGCTGGAGCAGGAAGTGCCGGAGGAGCAGATGCAGCAGGAGCAGGAAGTGCCGGAGGAGCAGAAGCAGCAGGAGCAGGAAGTGCCGGAGGAGCAGAAGCAGCAGGAGCAGGAAGTGCCGGAGGACCAGAAGCAGCAGGAGCAGGAAGTGCCGGAGGAGCAGAAGCAGCAGGAACAGGAAGTGCCGGAAGAGCAGAAGGAGCTGGAGCAGGAAGTGCCGGAGGAGCAGATGCAGCAGGAGCAGGAAGTGCCGGAGGAGCAGAAGCAGCAGGAGCAGGAAGTGCCGGAGGAGCAGAAGCAGCAGGAGCAAGAAGTGCCGGAGGAGCAGAAGCAGCAGGAGCAGGAAGTGCCGGAGGAGCAGAAGCAGCAGGAGCAGGAAGTGCCGGAGGAGCAGATGCAGCAGGAGCAGGAAGTGCCGGAGGACCAGAAACAGCAGGAACAGGAAGTGCCGGAAGAGCAGAAGCAGCTGGAGCAGGAAGTGCCGGAGGAGCAGATGCAGCAGGAGCAGGAAGTGCCGGAGGAGCAGAAGCAGCAGGAGCAGGAAGTGCCGGAGGAGCAGATGCAGCAGGAGCAGGAAGTGCCGGAGGAGCAGAAGCAGCAGGCGATGTGTGAGTAGCGCCTTGCATACACGTCTCTATTTGATGTTATAATCATAAATGTGATCACCTGCTACCTGCTTGGTTTCACTGCTGCTGTTATGTAGAAAGAAACATTCACCACGTGTGGAATTACTTTCCATTTTTCTTATCTTGTAGCCCAAATAGGGTCGGTTGACATCATATTAGTTTGTAATCAGCATCTATTCTCGTAGACGTCTTGCCGACCTTTCTCTGTCTCTCTTGTTCTTCTAGCTCAGCACTAATTTGAAGCCTTTTGTTAAAGAAGCAATATTTTCAAATGTCATTTAACACATTTAGCGAGCGTATGTTCCCAGCTTCTTTTGCTTGTTTGGCAAACATTAACGACTGACATATAGTTAGGATTAATTTGTTACTAAAATATTTACTTGAGTGGAACTTCACTTTTCATTGTACATAAATAAATATGTAAACAAACGGGGACACCTGTTTTCTACTGACACCAACGGAGATTCCCAATAAGGCATTACTGCGTCCCTCAATCAGACATATGTGTGAACAGTGACACATTCGTCGCATTCGATTCACTTGATTTCAGACATATGACACCCTCTGAACCACAGGGGCAGCTGCCCGAAGGACCACAAGGCCTACCCGAAATACCAAAGGGGCAACTGAGAGGACCACAAGGGCTACCCGAAATACCCCAGATGCAACAGGGAGGACCACAAGAACCACAAGAACGACAACGGGAACCACACGAACGGCCACAAGAACAACAAGAACGACCACAAGTCGAAGGACCACAATACCAACCACAGGAACCACAGCAACAACCAGAGGAACCACAAGAACAACCAACGGAACCACAAGAACGACCACAGGAGCCACAAGAGCAACCACAAGAACCACCACAAAACGCACAAAAACCATCACCGGAATTACCAACGGAACCACAAGAACCATCACCGGAACCACCAGAGGAACCACAAGAACCATCACCGGAACCACCAGAGGAACCACAAGAACCATCACCGGAACCACCAGAGGAACCACAAGAACCATCACCGGAACCACCAGAGGAACCACAAGAACCATCACCGGAACCACCAGAGGAACCACAAGAACCATCACCGGAACCACCAGAGGAACCACAAGAACCATCACCGGAACCACCAGAGGAACCACAAGAACCATCACCGGAATCACCAGAGGAACCACAAGAACCATCACCGGAATCACCACAGCAAAAACAAAAACCAATAGATCCACAAAATGGACCAATTAATTCAGGTACATCTCGTTGTTCGTCGTTGTTGGTAACTGTCAATATTGTGCGACCGTAGTAAACAGTTGGCCTATATATATATATATATTGGAGTAAACCGTTGGCGTCTATGTATGTCTTGGAGTAAACCGTTGGCGTCTATGTCTGTCTTGGAGTAAACCATTGGCGTCTATGTATGTCTTGGAGTAAACCGTTGGCGTATATGTTTGTCTTGGAGTAAACCGTTGGCGTCTATGTATGTCTTGGAGTAAACCGTTGGCGTCTATGTATGTCTTGGAGTAAACCGTTGGCGTCTATGTATGTATTGGAGTAAACCGTTGGCGTCTATATATGTCTTGGAGTAAACCGTTGGCGTCTATGTATGTCTTGGAGTAAACCGTTGGCGTCTATGTATGTCTTGGAGTAAACCGTTGGCGTCTATGTATGTCTTGGAGTAAACCGTTGGCGTCTATGTCTGTCTTGGAGTAAACCCTTGGCGTCTATGTATGTCTTGGAGTAAACCGTTGGCGTCTATGTATGTATTGGAGTAAACCGTTGGCGTCTATATATGTCTTGGAGTAAACCGTTGGCGTCTATGTATGTCTTGGAGTAAACCGTTGGCGTCTATGTATGTCTTGGAGTAAACCGTTGGCGTCTACGTCTGTCTTGGAGTAAACCGTTGGCGTCTATGTCTGTCATGGAGTAAACCGTTGGCGTCTATGTCTGTCTTGGAGTAAACCGTTGGCGTCTATGTCTGTCTTGGAGGAAACCGTTGGCGTTTATGTCTGTCTAGGAGTAAACCGTTGGCGTCTATGTCTGTCTTGGAGGAAACCGTTGGCGTCTATGTCTGTCTTGGAGTAAACCGTTGGCGTCTATGTCTGTCTTGAAGGAAACCGTTGGCGTCGATGTCTGTCTTGGAGTAAACCGTTGGCGTCTATGTATGTCTTGGAGTAAACCGTTGGCGTCTATGTATGTCTTGGAGTAAACCGTTGGCGTCTATGTCTGTCTTGGAGTAAACCCTTGGCGTCTATGTATGTCTTGGAGTAAACCGTTGGCGTCTATGTATTTCTTGGAGTAAACCGTTGGCGTCTATATATGTCTTGGAGTAAACCTTTCGCGTCTATGTCTGTCTTGGAGTAAACAGTTGGCGTCTATGTCTGTCTTGGAGTAAACCGTTGGCGTCTATATTTGTCTTGGAGTAAACCGTTGGCGTCTTTGTATGTCTTGGAGTAAACCGTTGGCGTCTATGTATGTCTTGGAGTAAACCATTGGCGTATATATCTGTTTTGGAGTAAACCGTTGGCGTCTATGTCTGTCTTGGAGTAAACCGTTGGCGTCTATATCTGTTTTGGAGTAAACCTTTGGCGTCTATGTCTGTCTTGGAGTAAACCGTTGGCGTCTATGTAAGTCTTGGAGTAAACCGTTGGCGTCTATGTCTGTCTTGGAGTAAACCGTTGGCGTCTATATCTGTTTTGGAGTAAACCGTTGGCGTCTATGTCTGTCTTAGAGTAAACCTTTGGCGTCTATGTCTGTCTTGGAGTAAACCGTTGGCGTCTATGTATGTCTTGGAGTAAACCGTTGGCGTCTATGTCTGTCTTGGAGTAAACCGTAGGCGTCTATATATGTTTTGGAGTAAACCGTTGGCGTCTATGTCTGTCTTGGAGTAAACCGGTGGCGTCTATATCTGTTTCGGAGTAAACCGTTGGCGTCTATGTCTGTCTTGGAGTAAACCGTTGGCGTCTATATCTGTTTTGGAGTAAACTTTTGGCGTCTATGTCTGTCTTGGAGTGATCCATTGGCGTCTATGTATGTCTTGGAGTAAACCGTTGGCGTCTATGTATGTCTTGGAGTAAACCGTTGGCGTCTATATCTGTTTTGGAATAAACCGTTGGCGTCTATGTCTGTCTTGGAGTAAACCGTTGGTGTCTATATATGTCTTTGAGTAAACCGTTGGCGCCTATATCTGTCTTGGAGTAAACCGTTGGCGTCTATGTATGTCTTGGAGTAAACCGTTGGCGTCTATATCTGTTTTGGAGTAAACCGTTGGCGTTTATGTCTGTCTTGAAGTAAACCGTTGGCGTCTATATATGTCTTTGAGTAAACCGTTGGCGCCTATATCTGTCTTGGAGTAGACCGTTAGCGTATATGTCTGTCTTGGAGTAAACAGTTGGCGTCTATATATGTCTATGAGTAAACCGTTGGCGCCTATATCTGTCTTGGAATAGACCTTTGGCGTCTATATCTGTCTTGGAGTAAACTCCTTAATACGTTCGATATGTTCGTGGCAAAAAAAACCAATACAATGGGTAAATTACATTGTACATGGAATTGTCACTAAGGAAGTAATAAGCTGACAATTTTGCGCATTGTCTCATGGTTGAATGCTATATTGCTTACTTCTTTATTTGTTTGAACATTTGACCAGTTTATAAGTTGAATATGCTTACTTATTGGGCTAAATCGTGTAGAAATTGTCACGTTGGACGTGCATTTGACTCAACAATCCTTAAAAAATACCTTTAGCATCTTTACAAATAATAAACATTCCATTTAAAAAAAAAACATTCTTTTAAATTCCTTTATTTTTGATGGTGAAATTTTATAACTGAACGTGTTATGTTTGTAATTTTTTTTCCCGTTATTTGTTTACGGTGGTGTGATGTCTATACTTGTTGCAGAACCGTTCCAATGCCCGGCTGCCCATGGCCGCTTCCAAGACCCCGCCAATTGCTCGCAGTTCTACTGGTGCATCTGGAAGAAGCCATACAGAAAACAGTGTTCCAGTGGACTTTACTTTGATCCGGCGAGTAGTGGGTGTAACTGGAAGTGGAGCATTAAGAAGGAGTACCTCACCAAATGCCGCGCTCCATCTCGCCGATAATCTGCTGTTTGTGACTTGGGGGAAATGTGGTTGTGTAGACCTATGACTCATGTTGTTTACGATGCTGATTACATTTGTGCTTACATTGTATATATATATATATATATATATATATATATATATATATATATATATATATATATATATATATATAGTATATGTCTATGTCTATGATGTTCCGTGAGACGGTTCTAAATGTTGAATAAAGCTGTTGCAGCTGTCATTGTAATCTTCCAATCCTTGTAATCTTATTTTTCCGACGTCGGATATATCATAATCGTTTTTGGAATAATATGCATTGTTATGGACTCTCCTCAATAATTATATTGTATCCTTATCCTTTTGTTGCATGGTACAATGTCATTATATATTACTGAACCATTAGCACGCTCGGATATGTGGGTCCACTGTACGTGAGCCCGGGGCAGAGTCGAAAACCATAATTTCTTGCCCTGGGATCAACGTATTCCAGGTAGATTTAAAATGTGATGATTTTTATAGAAAGTATGCAGGATCATGTGGGCTACTGGTGTGCCACCTCACCGTAGATGGCTCGACATCCTAGTCTAAGCAAAGTAAGTTTCATCTTACCCGGTGGTCTACTATTACCGGGCCTCCCTTAGCAACAATACAATATACCACCAGTTATACGAATGCCGCGTTCTAACCCCCCCTATTCTAACCCCCCCTATTCTAACCCCCCCTATTCTACACCAGGCCAAACTCTCCTCATCATCTCAATACCAATGTCCAAACCAGATCACTTCTACACGATGACTACGTTCTATGCTACGGCCTCCACGTGCAGCACAGTTCTATGCTACGGCCTCCACGTGCAGCACAGTTCTATGCTACGGCCTCCACGTGCAGCACAGTTCTATGCTACGGCCTCCACGTACAGCACAGTTCTATGCTACGGCCTCCAAGTGCAGCACAGTTCTATGCTACGGCCTCCACGTGCAGCACAGTTCTATGCTACGGCCTCCACGTACAGCACAGTTCTATGCTACGGCCTCCAAGTGCAGCACAGTTCTATGCTACGGCCTCCACGTGCAGCACAGTTCTATGCTACGGCCTCCACGTGCAGCACAGTTCTATGCTACGGCCTCCATGTAGAGCACAGTTCTATGCTACGGCCTCCACGTGCAGCACAGTTCTATGCTACGGCATCCACGTGCAGCACAGTTCTATGCTACGGCCTCCACGTGCAGCACAGTTCTATGCTACGGCCTCCACGTGCAGCACAGTTCTATGCTACGGCCTCCACGTACAGCACAGTTCTATGCTACGGCCTCCACGTGCAGCACAGTTCTATGCTACGGCCTCCACGTGCAGCACAGTTCTATGCTACGGCCTCCACGTGCAGCACAGTTCTATGCTACGGCCTCCACGTGCAGCACAGTTCTATGCTACGGCCTCCACGTGCAGCACAGTTCTATGCTACGGCCTCCACGTGCAGCACAGTTCTATGCTACGGCATCCACGTACAGCACAGCTTTATGCTACGGCATCTACGTGCAGCACAGTTCTATGCTACGGCCTCCACGTACAGCACAGTTATAAGCTACGGCATCCACGTACAGCACAGTTCTATGCTACGGCATCCACGGGCAGCACAGTTCTATGCTACGGCCTCCACGTACAGCACAGTTCTATGCTACGGCCTCCACGTACAGCACAGTTCTTATGCGGGAGATCAGGTACTTGAAATGTCTATATACGGCAGTCATATACATCAAGAGGAATTCGGCAACACAATGTAAATGGTGATATCGCACTAAACGTCTTCCGAATATATCGACACGACGACAACATGTAATACTTGGTTTCAATTACACGTACACTCGTACACGGTTGCACCGTAAACCCAGAAACATATTGTGTAAAAATTAGATTAATGTTTATTAAAACGAACAAAAAGCTTAAATGGAAGAAGAAGAATAAAATGCGCAGTAAAAGTGTGTTGTAAACATACAGCGTAACGATTTGCATTGTCAGATCTTGGAAACCATGTTTTTGAATTGAATGGAATGTTTTATTTGTTCTCTCCATGTTAGGTTTTCATCAATAGTTACTGCAAGGAATTTGTATGTGCTACCTGCTCGCTGTTTGTTCCATTCCAAACAATATGTTCTAGGTTGTTTTTATTGTTAAACATTATAAAATATATGTTTTGTTCACATTGAGCGATAATTTGTTCGCTCTGAACCATAGGCCTAGTTGTTTTAGTTCATTGTTAATTACATTGGTTACATCATCAATATTACTAACCGAGTAAAAACATTTAGTATCATCTGCAAATAGAATAATATGAAGTAGTTTGGAAACATCATACATATCATGTAAGTACAAGAAAAATAGCAATGGGCCTGACTTAAATACAAGAATGATTTTTGCAAATTTCATATCATCTGGAAATGATCCGCAGATCAATGATCTATTAAAAATGTTGGTTAGTGGTTTTACAATTTGCTTTATTACATGCTTAACTGTTTTTATGCTGATCGCATCGTGTCCGTATGAAGTTTTACTTTTGCTCTCAGATACACTGTCAAGTACCTCTTGCTCAGTAACTGGGTGTATATACATTGACTGTGATACGTTAGTTTTTACGAAGTCAGTGGGCTTTGTTCCCGGGCAGGGTTCAACAAAGTTTGATAAATTGGTACCTATGTCAACAAAAAATTTGTTGAAATGGTTACCTATTTCTTTACTTTCTAATACTACTCGATTTTCATCAACACGAAATTCGTTGGAATATTTTGTTTCAGATTTTCTTTTACCTATTGTGTTGTTAAAACATTTCCAAGTCTCTCTTGTATTAGTTTTACAATCTTCGAATTTTTTTCCTGCAATAGTTCTTCTTTTCTAGACGTAAGAGTTTTGTTAACTTGTTTTTGTACTTTGGGTAGCGACTTTCTGTTAATTCTAATATATCTTTTAGAAACGCTAAGTACAGGTTATTTTTCTTTATGCAGGCATTTTTTTAGCCCTCTTGTTAACCGAGGTTTATAATTCCGTTTTGTTTTTCCTGTGTACGTAGTTATTTTGACAGGACAGGCATCGCTGTAAGTATTACTTAGTACTTGAGAGGACAGGAATCGCTGTAAGTATTACTTAGTACTTGAGAGGACAGGCATCGTTGTAAGTATTACTTAGTACTTGAGAGGACAGGCGTCGTTGTAAGTATTACTTAGTACTTGAGAGGACAGGCATCGTTGTAAGTATTACTTAGTACTTGCATACAGCGCGATAACGCTAAACTAGGGTTTGACTCATTCATTACAATTTCCGAGTTTGTACCATTTAGGTCGTGTTCAAGTATGTTGATAGATCGGCATCGTTAGACATAAACAATAATGTGGCTCAACGCTGACTGCACTCGCGAAAGATCCTGGTTCGAGTCCTGAACAGAGTGAGATTTTTTTAGTATCTAGTTTCTTTACAGATCGACGTAATAAGTCAATTTTTGGGGTAACGGTTTAGCTGATCTCAGAGTGAACATGTGGTTAAAAATAACATTCGTTGGCCTCTCACTATGCGCCATACGACAAACGTTACATCACCTTTCACGGTCAGTCTGAGTATCGCGAGCACGAAACAATAAAACATCGTTTTGACATTTGTCATTGTACAAAGTTCGTCCACTTCAAATCACTTTAATATTTCTTTGTCAAACTAGTAAGCGACGTATATTTTCGTCGTCTTTGAAACGAACGGCTGTTCCGATTACTTGTGTTCTTACATTTGTGACGCAATTGTCAATGACACCTCATACGCAATACGACACAACGTGTACGATAAAAAGTCTTCATTACCAAAATGTATGCTTAATAAATAAGAAAAGTAATAAGCAGATACATTTCTCAGTAAGAATGAACAAATTATTTATATATTGTCACCATGTCAGTATCATAACGTGTCGATTTGTTTTAAGCAACACGGTCACGAACGCTTTCCCGGAACGATGGGTGCTTGTGCTTCCCTGTGAGCCGGTGTTGCT
Organism: Lamellibrachia columna; assembly: GCA_963662155.1. Lineage (NCBI taxonomy): Eukaryota > Metazoa > Annelida > Polychaeta > Sabellida > Siboglinidae > Lamellibrachia > Lamellibrachia columna. Next base: position 22,827,579 of record OY759266.1, read on the forward strand.
ATTGTAATTACACCTTTACAACCGTTGTAGCAGCTTCATAGTAGAAAGCGCCATAATAATAATCGGTTTGGCAGGAACCAGACCGTGTTGGCAACAAGCACCGAACACATTGGCAGCAAACAAGTATTTTGATAACAAACACGACCATGTTGGCAGAACGCACCGTTCGCTTTGATAACAAACACGACCGTGTTGGCAGAAAGCAACATTCGTTTTAATAACAAACGCAACCGTGTTGGCAGAACGCACCGTTCGCTTTAATAACAAACACGACTATGTTGGCAGAAAGCAACGTTTGCTTTGATAACAAACGCGACCGTATTGACAGAAAGCATCGTTCGCGTTGATAACAAACACGACTGTGTCAGCAGAAAGCATCGTTCGCGTTGATAACAAACACGACTGTGTCAGCAGAAAGCACCGTTCACTTTGATAACAAACGCGACTGCGTTGGCATAAAGCACTGTTCGGTTTGATAACAAACACGACTGTGTTTGCAGAAAGAAAGACAGTTTTGTGACTTTTTATTGACTCGGTTCAAGTGGAATTTTCTATCCATCCATCCAAGGTAATAATTAGAAATAGTAATTTTGAATGACATAATATAATAGATAATATTATAGAAACATAATTAACCGAATCAATAAAAGTCCAGTAGAAAAGAGGGGTTCGGAAATGTTTTCGATTTTGTCGATTTTCTTTTACCATTCTATGCAATCTCAAGTTCATAAAACGTATTGTTAGACTGGGCACACACCATATACTATATACTATATACGTGTAACCAACTGTTTAGTAGAAATATATCTTCAAATACATCACAGCTCCTGTTTCCTTACAATATTTTACATTTTATTGCAAGTGGTAACAACGGTTTTTACCACGGCAAAACCGCAATGGCAAAACATGTTTTTTGCCGTCCAAAATGGCAAGAACCGATAAAAAACACATTGCATTAGTTTGAACCGATCGTCCCATCGAAACGTTTCTTGAGAAGCCCAACACTGCGTGAATTAATGTGACTGATGTGTTGACAAAATAGTTAAACTGGAAAAGTAGGTTTTATAATTATTGAATAGTTTACAATTTTCCCTATTATTTTTTTCTTCAGTTTTTCCAGTATTAGTTTTCTTTAAATGCTAACAAACATTATCTGTCTTTCTGTCTCTCTATATGTCTGTCTGTCTGTCTGTCTGTCTCTCGCTCTCTCTCTCTCTCTCTCTCTCTCTCTCTCTCTCTCTCTCTCTTTCTCTCTCTTACTCACCCTCTCTCTCTCTCTGTATGTATGTATGTCTGTCTCTCTCTCAGTCTATCTATCTATCTCACTCGGTTTCTAATTGCAATACTTCTGGAATATACTCGCTCCTTGTTTCTTTAGTTTTCAGTTTATTAGCTTACATGGATGAATACAAGGTCGGGGCTTCCTCAGCTTCTAGTACCTTCCGACATTTGGGAGTGAATCATTTACTGAGGAAGTTTGTTGTCATCAACATGAGCCAAGCGACCTGCCCACCTAAGAGTTACTTGCATCTGAAGCTGTTCCATGCTCGGGATGTTTGCTCTGTTGAGTATTTCCTTGTAGGCTATGTGATATATCCATGTTATTCCCATGATGGATCTAGGGTGTTTAATCTGAAAGGCATGCAACTTCCTAACTTGCATTCGGTTCGGTATTCGTGCTTCAGCAGCATGGAGTGTATTTTTGTCATACCCACCTAACATTTCACCATGATTACCACATGGTGAGTCTCCATCACCATTCGCAGTCAACCAAACATTGGTCATGTCCCGGCTATGCATTTCTTCAATTCCATGTCCAATTTCGCATCATCGCATATGTTGCTACCAATATATGTGGAATTATGAAAATGGTCAAGTTGTTGGCCAATTATGAATCGCACGATGTGTTGATAATTATTACACAAACGTCTAACATAGTATAAGCAGTTACAAAATTAGTGGTTAATATTGCAACTTTCACCCGACAAAGATCACACGGGATGGAATGGCAAATTATATAATATAGAATGGCACGCTCGCACGCACGCATGCCCGTACGCAATCACAACACACACGAACATACTATATGTGTATATATGTAAAGAGTTCGCCCTATAGTGTGTAACAAACATCACATTTAGGACCTACTTGGAATATGTTGACCCCCAAGACAGATTATGTATTTCTCAGATTGCACCATTTCAGTGATATTTTCAGAAATGCCCTCATCTGCCAACCTGTGCGGACATATTTTCCACCTACTGTTTTGTTTATATGAAAAACAGCATTGTATATCATATGACATAAAAATCAGGCCCGTCTTCGCGGTTTTGAAAAGCAGGGTTCGGGCATACACAATCAGCCTGGGATTTCTCGGATCATTCCTGAATGTTTGTTACAGTTATATAAAACATTCTAAAAAATTGGGATTCGTTCGAACCCAACGAGCCCCTCTGAGGACGGGTATGAGTACATATAATCTTGTTGACCTACGATAACATTATAAGTATCGCGTCTTGCAACAAACACCGGCACCGATGTGTACCGTAATGTGTAAGGTGAACCTCATGATGTGAAGATAATATACATTAAAACATTTGCATTGAGAGAAGGTATGTAGGTTAGGTTAACAATATTATTAGCAAATCGTGTTCAGGTATATACAACCAACCAAAACTTGAGATTTCTCTCAGAAAACGGCTGCTTTTAATTTACACCAAAGCAACGACACAAACACGGTTGATTACTTAAATTGCACACGTTCAAACAAAAAACTTGTAGCAAACATCGTTTTAAACATTTGCCATACAGTGAGGGTTCATAGCGCTACTCCAGATTGTCAACATGCTAGATATTGTTGCTGACCCACTATCGTGGAAACTAACGGTGACGCTTGGTAGTGGCCACCCCGAACCGTAGAAGACGTCGCATCTGTCGATTCAAATAAGTGCCTTGTTGAAGTTCACCATTAATGTCTAATCATCCGACACCCATCGAGTTCCCTGTTGTGCAGTGCAGACACCGGGTAGCAGAGTCTAAGGTCAGGGTGAAATATGTGTCCCTTCTCACAGTGATGTTCAAATTTCTTTCCCTGGCGACAATATAAGTACTTGGAACAGTCGTTCGGATCTTGGTAGTAGCCGACAGTCGACGGGCAGGTGAACTGGACTGCAACAGGACGGGTGATGATGAATAATACAAACTAAGAAATATTCATATTTTTAACAAGATTGCCAGAGCGAAAGCAAAAACCAGAAGGCAAGAGGAAATGGAAGAATTTTTTTTTCATCTATGTGTAATACGCGCTTTTGAGACATTTTTCAATTTTATTTTTAAACATATTCACGCTGCTAGCATTTACACAATTCATAGATAATGTGTGACATTCATTTGTTGTCCTTTTGTAAATATATTCTGCATAATATATTTATAAAAGGACAACAAATATATTATATTATTCATATTACATAAGTAAAAACATGAATAACGTATTACTGCAAACAAATGGTTTCCTTAGAAACATAGAATAGTACTTAATAATATAGAAATGACAATGATTGGTGCACAATAACAAAATCAAACACATGACATATCAAAGTCATCGTTCCTGTATCGCAAAATCAGCTTCATGTAATCAACATAGTTGTTTTAGATATATCAAAAACTACGTATGATCAAGTAATATGGAGTCACACTCGCTGACCTAAACTTATCAGGTATTTCAAGTTGCCCAGTCATGATCACGGTGTCATTTCAATTCCAGTGATACGTACACATTATCCAATGATACCTACAGCATTATACAATGATACCTACTGCATTGTCCAATGATACCTACCGCATTATACAATGATACTTACCGCATTATGCAATAATACCTACCGCATTATACAATGATACCTACCGCATTATCCAATAATACCTACCGCATTATGCAATGATACCTACAGCATGTTTGGTTTTACTTCTGACCTGACAGATTTCATTAGTGAACAGGCGATGTCTTGCGAAATCTAACGACGTCTGATATGTGAAAAATGGCGCACAAGGACCAACAAAACATTGAACTAAAGAATACGTTTTATTCAACACCAGCAAGACATTTCTGCTGAATTACTTCAAATATACCATCCCATACTTTTACACAATTTGTTATTTTATACTTCAAAATTTAAGATAACATTGAATATTGTGTTACACGACTACAAAGAACATACATCGTAGATTCACAGAGCACAACAAATCTAAACTGAAACATATTGGCATTTACCCTCGTGGAGATCAAACTATGGCGCCGACGTTCTGTCATGGATACAATCTTTTAGGATCATATTTGTGCATGCGGTTTCATGTTTAAGCCGTATAAGCGATACAATCGTTTTTGTGTCGAAATAATCACTTACTCAGTTCTGGAGTTGTTGTCGTTAGTCTGCAACAAATATAAACATTTCGATGTTATTGCATGCCATATACACATATTTTAGGAATGTATTTTAAACAATCACAGACTACTTTAAAAACGTGGTTCACATGGTAGACTGTCATTATCAAAACAGCAGAGTTGTCAAGTCAAGAGTTTGAGCAGTTGAAGTTATCTAAAGTACAATTTGAATTATTAATTATTAATTAACCGTAGCACTAATCGTCGGCGTAGCCTTAACCATATAGTATACACTGCTTGTGTTTTTCAAACAATAAGTGTTTTTTTAACTACATTTGTTTTGGTAATTGTAAGTTCACAGATCACATGCTACTAAACCTGTTGCGTCCTGGAAACAAACGCATAAACTCGCCGAGGAAATGCAGCTATGTGAACATACAAATCAAAAGTAAACGTCGTATCGTAACAGATGCTACCAGGACAAACTCACCACCAGTGGCGCCACTAACCATTTCACCACTCCCACAACTTACGTAGTCATGTACAATTGCAATGACGTCACAAGTCGTAAACAACAATCGCGTTGCCCAGCCAACCGCTTGGTCATATCACTCCATAACTGTCCATTTTGAATTAGTTATCAAGTTGTGGCAGTGGTGAAATGCTGGGTGGCGTGACTGTTGGGGAGCGTGCTACTCGGAAAAACCTGTTGCGCCTCTGGAGAATAATATAACAATAACATAAAGGTGAAATCACGTGACATTTTCGACGGATGTACAACATATAATTCGCGCGAATCTTTTGCAGGGCGATGAAACAATCGCGTATCTAAGCCATCGCGTAGTCAATCAGGTTCGAAGTTATTCAAATGTCAGATCAGCCGATTTTTACGTTCATTTCTCTGTAATGTATCGCTGTATACTTTGCTGAAACTAATTCTTTCAGACTCTCTAATCTAATTTAAGGCACAAGTTGTACTTGCGTCGACAATCAATCAAGCTATGCATTTCGTTTATACAAGGACGCCGTTCCGGGTAACGACTATTTAAAAATAGCGTTGTATTGCATCAACATGCATGCATGCGTGCGCACGCACGCACGCACGCACGCACGCACGCACGCACGCACGCACGCACGCACGCACGCACGCACGCACGCACGCACGCACGCACGCACGCACGCACGCACGCACGTCGAAATGTATATTTTGACAATAGACGTGGTGGACGTTGCTCCGTATTTCCCACCTTACACGTTCTTTGGCGACACCCATGCCCTTCACAGCTACGACACCGAGCGTGGGAAATTTTCCCTCGAGGCAAAAGCTGCTATTGGACTCATCCAAGTCGGAACGCCAGAAGAGAAAGCCGGCGAGTTTCTGGTTCTTCAGCCACGCCTCCTGAAATGTGGTCAGCGCTGTGGAATATTTAACTGGGCAGATTCTCTCGCACTGTATTACTTGTTTCTGTGTGTCTCTCGGTCGTGTGCTTACATGTTAAGAATGACGGCCATATAATAAGAAGAGACGGACACGATTAACCTCAGCGGCGTTTTTAGGGTGGTGGGTGCTGGGCCTTGACAGTTTGGTTTGGGGATAAGAATTATTGTTATACTAAATTTGAATACTGCCCCGACTAAATACCCTTCCCACATTCTTGCCACCGCCTTGCCCCATTCCGAAATCCGAAATACGTCACTAATTAAATTGGGAACGAATAGGCCTCGGCCATAGCCATATGCCTAACATGAGATGGTCTAAAATATGTAAATAAATGTATTTTTATACAGATATAAACAATGGTAATAAATAAAAACAGAGGAGAAACTGCACCGATAGATTGGTGTGACTCACTGGAGAAAAATGAATGCTGGAACCTTTTCAAATAGCATATATATTGCATTATTAAAATATTTGAATAGGGGATGGTGTAACCAACTGGCTTGAAAGACAAAGAGCAATAGTAGATTGGAAGTTTAAAACTGTTAAAAAGTAGATTGGAAGTTTAAAACTGGTAAAAGTTTTCAGCAGGGTTAAATTTTAGGCCATACTATTCTTAGTATGCATAAATGACTTACAGCAAATAAAGTATTCACATTTGTCGACGACAATGTGTTTAGAAAAGTTACTAGACGATGTAGATAAATCGGTCAAATAGCAAATATTATTCCATTTTGGACAATGTTTACACATGGCACATGGATGCATAGGCAAAACAATAAAATGAGTCATACTACGCTAGCTATAATAATAAGAGAATTACTTGGGAGTAGCAATTAGGACTGACATGACAGTTTCTGAGTAAAGTATGATTGCGGCTTAGACGACATTTCAAAAGAAATAATTACACCCATTAATAAAACAAAAGTCAGGCCTTATTAAAAACGACGTACGAAAGACAAATACCACGAAGAACAACTAAGCTGACTACATAAATAAGGCATATTTAAGAAAAACTCATATTAGAGTATGTTTTGACAACACCAGAGATAACTATTAATTGTGTTAAATGGATTTACTACGTTGTTCGTTTTAAGGAACCACACTGTTTTAAGGAACCACACTGTTTTAAGGAACCACACTGTTTTAAGGAACCACACTGTTTTAAGGAACCACACTGTTTTAAGGAACCACACTGTTTTAAGGAACCACACTGTTTTAAGGAACCACACTGTTTTTCCCAAGTTGTTGGACAAATATTGTTACATTGATTTATTCTCTCGTTCTTTTTCGGGAAAACGAACAACGAGGTTTCGCACGAACCGTCATTCCCAGTCGGCCAGTGTCTTCGATTAACCTTATTGTGGCATCGCTGTAGAGCTCCTCGGGAGATTTCTTCGAGTCTTGAACAACCAACTGACATATCTGGAAGCATAATTAATACTTACATGACCCTGTATTTTGTATCATTACGTCATTGGTTGGTTATTACATTATCGGTTTTAACAAATGTTCGACATAAACATTAACTGATATGTCGTAGCAACGTAGGTAGAGATTTATTAAGGGAGCGACCCGTTCTTAGGTTTGTAACTTCTTGTAGGCATGCGTGCATCCCTCTCTAAGATTTTGATCGCATGTATATCATTTTTTCTGCAAGAATTTACAAATGATGCTAAATAAATCCTACCTTGTTATAAGTTACAGGTGTACGTGTATAGACGATCGAATCGACACATACACCGATGACGATTTTCTCTTTTGGACATCCTTCAGACACCATAAATTTTGCTGCCCACTTCTGGTTGGAAAGTAAAATATGTCGTCGTGCATACGGGAAGATAGAGATGGAGAGAGAGAGATAGAGAGAGAGAGAGAGAGAGAGAGAGAGAGAAAGAGGGAGAGAGAGAGAGAGAGGGGGGGGGAGAGGGGGGGGGAGAGTTTTAGTTAGTGACAACGGCTACAAAACTCTTGTCACGTACCAGCATTTGCCGGGCAGTTGTCAATTTGTTTGTGTGACTGGTCAACATGTGATTGGTTGAAATGTAATGCTACATAATAGGGATGATGGTAGTTATTTTACAGTTGGGACAAAACACACAATTCTTCCACGCATACTGGACACTTTCAGATCTGTGATATTGGGCAATACACATCGTCTGTCAGGTATTTACCATGGTGCGTTGGCTCGTGTCACGGCGGGGGCTCCACAAACGGATGACGCTGTCCCACTCGCGCACTTCTTCTGGAAGTATGCCCACCCAGTCCAAGTATCTGTATCACAGGAAGGAAGGAAGCGAAATAATAAACAAATTATAGTATCATCAGAATACAAGTAGGGGCCACTTGTTAGAGTAAATAGTATTATTAATTACATGTCTTCCACCACCACCACTACCACCACACCACCACCACCTCCACACAACTAACACCACCTGGACAACCACCACCACCACCACCTGCACCACCTGCACCACCTGCACCACCACCACCACCACCGTACTGTCTGAATAATATGTCACTTCTCACCTGACCATCGCTGGTATTTCAGGGTTTGCAATGGTGGAATATGACATTGACACAAATGAGGTCAGTAGCAGCCTATCATTTCCGCTTTGGATCGCATCGTCTTCAAAAGCAGCGCTTAGCTCCTGCAAACAAGACAATCCGGTATATTATAACTATAGTCAAACATGTATTAAGAGACCGATCAATATTCTGCTGATATAGGTAGTTTCTCAATACATGCTGTATCTTCGGGGGGGGGGGTGGGGGTTTGACGCCTTCATCTCTCCACTCTCATCATTGTTTTCTATTCAAAAGAAACGGGATTAGCAGAAACAACAGTATCATCCCATGCACTGCCATGGATGGTTATTGAAACAATGCAGTGTGTCTCCCGACCAAAACGCTACATTAACGTTACGACAGGTTCCCATTTACAGTGTTGAAGGCCGAAGCTCGTTGACACTTTTTCAACCACGTGGTCCTGATGCATTAGAAAGAAAATGGGAAATGAAACAACTATCAGAAGTTACTAATTTGTGATTACACAATGTATGTACACTGCAAAGGAACTATGAAAATACTATTCAATTGGAAATACTTCCATGTGAAATATAGTGACAGTTCTTCAGCGATGACACCTCCGATCCTAAACATTCGTTGACCCGTATGGTCCACGTGCGTACACGACCACGGTGTGCAAAGTCCCCCGAGAAGAGTATATCATGCTCACCCCAAGAAGCAGAATAAGACGTCGCATGAGCTGTGGTTCAGCATCTTGTCCACCACCATAATCGAAGTCAACATCTATACCATCCAAGCCATGCTGACGCAGAAATGTGACGCTTTGTTTAACAAACGCGAGTCGCATTTCATTTGACGACAACATTTTGGCGATCCAGGCTTCCTGTTTTCTTGATCGGATGAGAGCGATCATTACCTTCACTAAAGGGTTGGACTTCTTCAGGCGGTCGATTTTCGCAGACCTAACAAAACAGAGGTTCGGTCTGTTGGATAAATCTGAAAGTATTTGTATAAAAGCATTTAAGTTTTTTTAGGGCAGGCATGTTGGAACGTTCGTATCTGCACGCGCGCACGCACGCATGCATGCACGCACGGAACGCACGCACGAAGTAACTCAACACGAACACACACTCATGCGTACTCAACGTCTCAACACCAACAGAAACACAAACATTAACGTGAACGATTTCATCAGGAACATTTTAGTGCGATCAATTTACTTACACGCGCAGCACACCGTTGGAATCGTCTCCGAAATGCCACAGCAGCGGGCCGGAACCACTGCTCTGAACCGTGACGAAGGCGTAAACGATATGTGTGCACACTTTAGCGTTTATATTTTCTACCGTGAACGCTTGATCAACGAGATAATAACTCGGCCGGAGATAGTAGTAACAAATCCGCTTGGAATATTCACCGGAGCCACCTGGCGAATCACATCGGCATTAGTAACGTCTTATTTAAATAGCAACTGAAGCACACTCCCCAACAGTGGCGCCACTCAGCGTATAACCACTGCCATGACTTGATTCAACATGAACAGTTACTGGTTGGTACCAAGAAATGATTGGCTTGGTAACGTCATTGCTGTTTAAGACTCATTACGTCATTGCTACAGGCAACTGAGTGTGTGTGCGCGCGCGCGCGCGCGCGTGCGTGTGTGTGGGGGGGGGGGGGCGTTTACGGAGTGCCTAAAAGACGAAGATCGAAACGCGTAACTTAACGTTTATCAAACTACGTTAGAGCATAATCATTCATAGGTTACGTATGCAGCCAGCATCAGGCGATGATGTGTGTGACAAACGGTGGTGCCACAGCACGAAACCTGGATAATCTAGGCTATGCGAAACGGAAAACTTTTAAGGTTGTGTAATAAGGAGCACACATGTAAATAGTCCGTATTCACGTCTAATCCGCAAAATTATCTTCATCTGCACTATCTTCACACCCAAAATAGTCCACCTATGAAGTTGTCCCACTGAAGCAAAAACAGCCAGATTGAATACTGGACCGATAACAGCGAAGTTAGCGGCGTCGTCCGGGTCCCGTGTCTCACACACCATTGTGCCGCCGTATTGCATGAAATACCGAAGCACAATGATTGTGAGGTTGGTTATACCGCCTTAGCCGGCTTAGCCAGCCTGGCTATCTTACTTGTGGCTATCTGGCTTCTTCTGAAGTGTCCCGTCGTAATACTGCTTTATACGTTCACATGACTGAACGGTCACATGATTGAACGTCACATGTATGAAAGTCAGATAATTGCATGACTGAAATCCTGCGTGTGATGTGTTAACACATCAAGCTTATCGGCGATCGTCAGTGACGGTGGCGCACGGCAAGATGATGTAACACTCGTTTGTATACGAAGGTGAACGATACTTATATTAACTCGACAAAACGACACCCATCCAACTTAAACAGTTCATTATTAGTAGTATTATTTAAACATGGTTACATGAATCCAGTTTAGCTCTATCTAATCAGTTATATTCGAACGCCTTAGTAGGACCCTATTAGTGAAATAATAACACCTTTTATTTATTCTGTTATATATTAATGTGTGTTGTTTTACTATAAAAATTCACATTTGCTGGGAGTTAAATGTTGCTACAGTTTCATACTTGAATCGCTGTTACATTACCTTTCACGATTAGAAACAATGCTACGACCACACTAACAAAAAGCTTGGTCTTAACGAGTTCCATACTGTGACGTTCCTTTTTAAATCACTTCAGCATGTCAGCGTTAATCCTGTACAAAAGCTGCACTTCCGTCTACGTTGAAGACATATTCGTTCTGGCTACCTATTTCGTTATATTCGTGAGCTCAGAAGAACTGTGACGTAATGCTCTATGGAACGTCGTGCGTTCATCTCCATGAGCATGGCGGAAGATTTGGTAAAGCTGTTAGTCAAGTCGATATAGCTCAACGTAGCACTAAACTAGAACATGTCACTATCATAGCAGTTACACAGGCAGATGTTGATTCGGTTATCACAGAGTTGTGTAATATACATTTACGTTCAGCCAAAAGTATACGCGTTTGCAAAGTTAATAACAACAATAGAAATAAGCCGCAATGACTTTTTGGATTATCCTAAGTGGAGGATACGTTAATAACTCCCAATTAATACTTTATTATTATTATACAAATGACTGTAATGATAGACACCCGTCACTCGCTAAGTTATTACTTATCATGACATTATTTATCAGTTGTGCGCTGATGATTCGCAGGTTTGTATGTCACTCTCACATTTAGATGAACAAGAATCTCTGTCAACTTTAAATGACTGTCTCACTGACATTTCGTTGTGGACGGCAACAAGTAACCTGGTAAGTTGAAGCTCATCCCAGATAAAACATACCCTATTATCATTGGATCAAAACAAAGACTAAACAGGTTTATTAACGTAACGTAATTTAGGCGTTTCTTTGGTAGCGACATCAGCTACCGCCAGCATATCTTTTTAAAGGGGGGGGTGAAGCACTCGAACAACCATAGCCCAAACATAATAACATACCATTTACAGTATATATCACCCTTATATGATGGGCGCAACGCCACGGTAATTTTGTAATATCCTTTTAAACTTTGCCAATATCTTCCCTGGGCGGCGCCATATTGCTCTGCGGGGGGCTCAGCGGCAGAGTGGTTTGAGTACGAGCTCCTGGCACCGCGTTCACACAGTAAAAACCTCTCGGAAAAACGGCCGAAACGCATGGAAAATCGAATAAAAAGAAAACTGGTGTGCACTGGATGGCTCCTGGATATATCAACTAGTACTACAAATGCAAGGAAAAAACTTTTGATCGACTTTCGAGGAAGAATTTGCAGCGGAAAAGGTGGTTGCAAATGCAGAAATTGCCGTGTCCGCCAGCCGCAGGCTCTGCGAGTGACCACTTTTCCGATGCAGATTACAAGACAAAAGACGTATGTGATGAGCATGGACAGACGGTGAGCATCAAGATGTCATTCTTGGTCAAAGACACCGTTCCATCTTAGATCTTTTTTCCGCATATGACCATGCATCTACAGACTATTCTGCGACAAGGAAACGTCAGATATCAGAGGGCAGAGCGATGCGTAGGAAGCGACGAGCCGAAACCAGGTTAGTAAATTGTATTACCGTTACCATTGTGACTTATCACTACGATTACAATATAGTTCCACCCCAATAAGCACAGCTGTGCTTCAACGTCAGCATATATATGACCCACAGTAAATCGAAATGTATGAATACAATAAAGTGCGAGTAAGTGTTAATAGTTTGATATAATTACGAGTGTTTTCCAATCCGCCGATTTATTTTCGACGTGATCAGATGTATCGTCAATAGACAATACGTGGCCGTACTCAAAACAATAACAATAACTCAGTAAGTGCTACAGGATATACTGCAGCATGGGAGAAACACGACGAAAAGACAGTATAGACTATAGTGCAACAGAAGCCTACTGTTGCTGTTTACATTTCAAATTTTTTATGGAAATATTTAAATATACAAATACTTTCATTGTGATTAAGTGCAAATGCAGTTACAAAAACTTTTTAAAAGTATTTATATATTTAAGTAAAATGCATTTCACCCATGCAATGTCTAGCTGGAAAGGAAACTAAGGCATCGTCATCTACCCAGTTGAACACTGTCAGATTACATGTCTGCTTTTCTAATGACACTTTACAATTTCTGTCTGAATTCTTGTGACTTGACAATAAGGCAAAATTATATCAAATGAATTTGCTTTATTGATCAGATTAAACCCCACATGTAATAACCGGAAGTTCATAAAGAGATGTATTAATTACATTTTATTCTAACACGACTGATAACACTGTAATGAATATCGTGGGGGAGGGGGCAACTGTCGGCAACCCACAATAGTATTAGTACAAGCTATACATATGAAGGAAGTATATCAGGCATGGGGTCAATTCTGTTTTGTCAATTCCAAAAAATCAGTTCTAATTCCGCCTTGCAAAAAATCAATTCCAACTGTTAAAATCCTAGGCTAAAGAAAAATTCAAATCCAATTCGTTTTAACACAGTTTTATTTGTCACGTGTGCACAATCATATTTAATTAGATATGATAAAAAAATTATTGTTCGTTAAATGCACACATACACACACATGTATATATATATATATATATATATATATATATATATATATATATCAGGTTTGCCATAAAAAACTTTAAAATGGCATCCAGCCATTTCATATGTACTTTTTGCTGCGACACCTCTCCTGGATTTTTGCTAACAAAACCAGACATTTTGGACAGCCCTGGACAGTTGGGTCATTAATCTGAGTTTTGAACAGTTTCCCCTGTTTATATTGGGTCCAGGTCATTTGCCCCCCCTCCCAGACATTTGCCCCCTTGTCACTTGCCCCCCAAACATTAGCCCTTTGCCTTATTCAAAATCTGGACATTTGCCCCCTGTCCGTAGCTTCTGGATTATTTGTAAGTTTTTTTAAGAAATGTTTTTTTAACTTATTTTTTAAATTTCTGAACATGAATTCAAGATATATATTACCCTAATTGCAATTAATGTTCTTTGTGCCAGATCAGCCAAGTAAATTACTTTATGTAGTTGGAGATGATCCTGTAATCAAAGGATTATCTTTATTGCAATTGTGGAAGAAGTCAGTGACATTAGGACCAGGACATGTTAGGACAATTGAGGATATTTGAAAGAAGCCATCTCAACAAGGTTTCTTTTGAATTGCATTTACCATGGAGAGTTGGAGTGACTCCATTTTTCTATAAAACTGGATGCACAAGCCAGAGTTGTCAGAAAACACTTATAACTTCATCATGGAAATTAGTACTAGCATCTGAGGAGGTCAGAAGCTATGTTTTGAGTGTCATTCCTACACCAAGAAGGGGGACCAACAAGATTACTCTTCAATGGGAGTGAAGCCAGCGTCGATCCTAATCATGCAAGGGTGCTGTGGTCACTGATCTGATCTCCAGATCCAGAATGTGATCAACAAGACTGCCTGCAACCATGATGGTGACACGGCACAGATAGAAGCTGCCAAGGTCCGTGAGGACCTGAAAACTAAGGCAGCTAATACCAGGGGCACTCCAAACCACTGTTTATGGAAGCATCACCCCAAGAACCCATCTTCCACCACTGATCTGACTATCAATGATACCTGGAAGACAACTGGTGACAAGATGATCTCATACACACTCCAGGGGATAGGCCATTGCATTAGGCTAAAGTGACTTCGACTTGTCATTGAATGTTGTTATTGTAGTAATAATGATAAAACTGCAAACTGATTTTCACTTGTCAACTATCATAGAAAAAAGGGGCAGATGTCCTGGGGGGGAGCAAATATACTAGGAGGCAGATTTATATCGCTATCAGTTGTGGTATCATTGATATTTCATAAAATTTACTGGAAAGTTTGAGTCTTCAACATCCTAATCTCCAACATGTATTCTCCATGGGGACATTTTTAATTACTACAAAGGGCAAACCCTACAGCCACATGTAACAGCATTGTACAGGTGACCAGTGACATGTTTAGTATGGGAAACTTGTGGGCTGAACATTAGGCTTGGATAAACAAGGGGCTGCATTCAAGTGGGGCAGGCTTCCTCTCTCACACAAAGGGAATGAGCAGACAGGTGCCCTTAATTGGCAATCTCTGTAAATAAACCTTGTACACTGAGAAAGAAAATGAGGCCTGAATCGTCTGATTTTGGTTTTACTGTCTGTTACAGTAACTTAGTATTTCTTTTTGATGCAAATGCTTGATTATATTGTTCTTGGTCACAATGTTTCAATACCAGAGTAGACAGTGTCTATGCTGTAATGTTGACAACTTCCTGGCTGTTACCAGATTCAGGGTGACATGCTAATAGCAGACAAATATGATTTTAAAAGTAATATAAGTAAATATAAGGGTAAATATTAACAGTATCAAGTCAATAATTCCAACAAAATCAATTCCAATAAAATTTATTTTGAAAAAAATAAATTCCAATTAAAAAAACATTTTTGAAGTTAATTCCAATTCCGGAACTGGAATTGAGGGTCAGTTCCAATTCCGGAATGGAATTGACCACATGCCTGAAGTATATTCATGACAATATCTTGTCTCTGTGTACTACAGCAACAGTCATGAACAGTATAATTTAATTGAAACAAGCTTGTCTGTGGGGCTTTTGTTGGGAGGGGCTTTTGTCCATGCACCATACTATCTAGCAGATGCTTTCAGTATAATACCTAATAATTATATATATATTTACATATATATATAAATATATATATATATAATTGAATTGAAACAAGCTTGTCTGTGGGGCTTTTGTTGGGAGGGGCTTTTGTCCATGCACCATACTATCTAGCAGATGCTTTCAGTATAATACCTAATAATTATATATATATTTACATATATACATATATATATATAAATATATATATATTTCAATATAATACCTAATAATTATATATATATTTACATATATACATATATATATATATATAAATATATATATATATTCCAATAAAAAAAAAAATTTGAAGTCAATTCCAATTCCGGAACTGGAATTGAGGGTCAGTTCCAATTCTGGAATGGAATTGACCACATGCCTGAAGTATATTCATGACAATATCTTGTCTCTGTGTACTACAGCAACAGTCATGAACAGTATAATTGAATTGAAACAAGCTTGTCTGTGGGGCTTTTGTTGGGAGGGGCTTTTGTCCATGCACCATACTATCTAGCAGATGCTTTCAGTATAATACCTAATAATTATATATATATATTTACATATATATATATATATAAATATATATAAATATATATATATATATATATATATATATATATATATATATATATATATATACGTGTGGGCAGGTATGTGTGTGTGCGTGCAGCATTTATAAGGTAAAGATGTCATAAGCATAGATCTGCATTTGGTCCAATAACAATATTCATGCATTATGTTATCTAAATCGAGTGTCAGATATAAAATAAGGAACCCCATAGAAAGTATACCTATGGGTCCATATTTTGTTATGGAATTTGGACCCCTTATAGAATTTTGACCTCCCTGGCCCATTGAAAACAGTGCAATGTTGATTAGATAATATAATACACTTTGGAGCTAGGATGCTACAATTTTGGTTACATGCGTTTGGTTATGTTACCAGTGGCATTCGTCAAACAAACCAAACAGATTCATTAAAAACATTAAGAGATCAGTGAAAGACCCATTGGTTGAATTAACATGGCTCCATAGGGAAAATGCTTTTCCCTGTGGTTGATTACTTTATATATTCTATATGACACTGACACTCTTATATTCTAAAAATAATATATACAAGAGAAAGTTTCTCACATTGTGATTAATTTTTATTATGCAAAAGATGAATTTTGTAAAATTTTCAAGTCACTGTATATGTAATCTTTTCAGATGAAGGATTCACCATTGGTTCGTACAAGTACAGGTACTAGTTTTGAAGCGTCCAGCGCTACGGGTGATGCCGTCAATCTTTACATTACGGATGTCACCTTTAGTGCCATCACTGCTACTACTGCTGTGGCACCACATACAACTGATGCTGAAATGCAAATCGATCCGGTAACGATATTTCAAGTGCGACACTTCGCGAATGCTGCTGTAGTCATGGATGACATTATTGCACCAATGAACGTTGATCATGACTACTCCTATGTGAAGCTTCCATCAGATTTAGTGAGAATAAAGACATTGGTGCAGATGATGCACACTATGTGATAACAGCGACATAACCGAGGGTGACTCAAGCAGCTCCGACACCTATGAGAAAGAGAAGAAGTTTGTCATTCGTGAGAAAAACTTATGTCACTTTTCTGCACCTGCCACACACCAAACAGCCATAAACTGTGACACAGGTTGTACTCATGTCTGATCTATCAGCCAAGGTCTTTCGGATACTGGGGTGTCTGTCAGAGGAAAGTGTGCTGATTTCTACCCCTGGATGAGTGAAAGGTGAATTGAATATGTTAGGTGTACATGTACTATCAGTCAGAATAAGTAGTGTATTGGTGTATATTTACTGCCAGTAGTGTATTGGAACAGATGGTTGGTGTGCAAGTACTATCAGTCAGAACAAGTAGTGTATTGATACATATGATTGGTGTACATTTACTGTCAGTACAAGTAGTGTATTTGGTAGAGAATGAGACGCTTGGTTTACATTTGCTGTCGGTAGGAACAAGTAGTAGATTCAGTCAGAACAAGTAGTATATTGGATACACATGATTGGTGTACATTTACTGTCAGAAGAAGTAGTGAAATGGTGCAGATTCCAGAATGAGATCATTGGTGTACATTTACTGTTGGTAGGAACAAGTAGTGTATTGGTATGCATGATTGGTGTACATTTACTGTCAGTCAGAACAAGTAATATTGTTACACATGATTGGTGTACATTTACTGTCCAATCAAAACAAGTAGTCTATTGCCATTGGTACAGATGATGATGGTGAAACAGTTAAAATGCCTTGGCTTTATAAAGATTAATTATTTCCTAAGCTAAACTACCAGTATATTTGATATGTTGTGGCATAATAATGATGTGTGTAACTGTGATATCCATGTTCCAGGTTGTATTTCCCGGTGGTAGAAGTCACTGTTTTAGGTCAATGTTTAGTCTTGGTTTCAGTCGTTCTAGTTAGCCTTATTTCTTTGGTAATTGTTTTACTATGTGAATAAACGTTTGATATATTTTATGTTGGTCTCAATATAAATGAAATTGTGTGTAGTGACATGCAAGATGCTGCAGGTAACATTTTTGTTGACAGAAATGGGATATAGATAAGAAGGCATTCACATCATTCAGTTATTAATATTTTAGTGGGAATTTTTGTAGTTTTCCAGGTTGTTTTTCGACCTGCTGCATACTGTGGGTGCCTCACAATTTGTCTATAACAGACTATTAGTACACTCACCTGTGTCAGGTCAATCTCCATAGCTAAACTTTCCATCAATTCAATTCGGTTCAGAATAGACATCACAGATCCTTCCCACATCGCAGGATGGGATTACTTGTCTTGCCTTTCCTGAGCCTGAAATTTAATTTGTCAGGGTTAGTTGATAGCACTAATTCCATAATTACCATAATAGTTGCAAAACTGTGAACATTACATACTGTCAGTAGTTAATTATTGTTATTTAAATTATTACATTGCACCAAACAACAAGGTGTTGTGGTGTGCTACAGAGAGGGGTGATTACAAGTACGAATATTAATGTAATCATGATTACAGTAATTATTGCAATCACAATTGCTAATGTAGTCATGATTACAATCACGATTACGGTAACATTTAAGAATATATATATATTCACATAATGAATTAAATAAACCTTCATGTTATTATTGTCATCAATGTTATTCAACACAAAATCAAACACAATATTAAAATACAGTCACGGTACACTTCATTAGATTAGATACAAAATAAAGAGAAAAGCCTGCTTGCATTGCCATTGTAGTTCGGATCTCGCCCTCAGGCTAGGTAAAAGAAATATGCAGAAAAAATATGATTATAAAAAATGGCAATGATTCGATAACAATTGAATTACTGACCTGCCCACGAATCAATGAGTCGGCACGCAAATCATGCAATGACAGCAGACCAACATCTAGCACTGCTCTGTTTGTGCATATCACTACAAATTCATCGCTTCGCCTTCGTACGGTGATGCAAGCACCAACGCGGTCGGGCACACAGTGCTGCATAGGCCATAGCCATAGCCATAGCCATAGGCTAGCCCGGGCCTAGGCATGGTAGCTTCCTCGGCACAGCATGATGACTCAACGTAAACGTGCGCAGACATCGGGACGCAATTTCCACAGGTTCACCACATCACATTACCTAGTCAGGAATCGTTGACAGTCAAAGCGCTGTTGTAATTTTTCCTGAATCCAACGTCAACAAAGGCGAAGCCGACCTGGAGTCTGGAGCGTGACTCGCACACTCGGTGACACTTTACGACTGTCAACCGTTGTTTCCGTGTGGCCTGTCGAAGTAGACTCTTCGTCTGTGGTTTCCATTTCTCCAAAGATAGACAACTATTACGGAAGTTCAGTAAACAACTAATCGCTAGTAGCAGATCTGGTAAAACTGTCACAAGCGATGCATCTATCTTGTCAACAAATAAAAAATAGTTCCGGTATTACGTTATCGCATATTCTCGTTGGTTAGCGTCTCGTGCGTTCGAGAAGTGTGGCGTTTTCCACGATTTTTTGCGTGTTTTGTTGTAATTTCTTTAACTTTTTTATTTGGAACGAACAAAAACGCTATTTTGTTCACGTGTGTAAACACTTGTATATATAACAGAGACCCATATCTTTTTTTTCGCTCCAGAATGCCTATTTACGAAATAAATCGCAAAAAATCGAAAATTTACATTGATTAGATATACGCGACTCAAACCACTCGTTTCGACAACAAGATGGCGATACGCAGTGATGCATTTTGTCGATTTTTTTCTCGAACAAAGTCAGTTTTTCAGTTTATCTTATAAATTAGCAGGTATCTGTCACCATTAATGCATAGTTTGATAATATATATTTAAATATACGGCATAACACAAAATTGCTTCAGTTCCCCTTTAAAGGGGGGGTGAAGCACTCGAACAACCATAGCCCAAACATAATAACATACCATTTACAGTATATATCACCCTTATATGATGGGCGCAACGCCACGGTAATTTTGTAATATCCTTTTAAACTTTGCCAATATCTTCCCTGGGCGGCGCCATATTGCTCTGCGGGGGGCTCAGCGGCAGAGTGGTTTGAGTACGAGCTCCTGGCACCGCGTTCACACAGTAAAAACCTCTCGGAAAAACGGCCGAAACGCATGGAAAATCGAATAAAAAGAAAACTGGTGTGCACTGGATGGCTCCTGGATATATCAACTAGTACTACAAATGCAAGGAAAAAACTTTTGATCGACTTTCGAGGAAGAATTTGCAGCGGAAAAGGTGGTTGCAAATGCAGAAATTGCCGTGTCCGCCAGCCGCAGGCTCTGCGAGTGACCACTTTTCCGATGCAGATTACAAGACAAAAGACGTATGTGATGAGCATGGACAGACGGTGAGCATCAAGATGTCATTCTTGGTCAAAGACACCGTTCCATCTTAGATCTTTTTTTCCGCATATGACCATGCATCTACAGACTATTCTGCGACAAGGAAACGTCAGATATCAGAGGGCAGAGCGATGCGTAGGAAGCGACGAGCCGAAACCAGGTTAGTAAATTGTATTACCGTTACCATTGTGACTTATCACTACGATTACAATATAGTTCCACCCCAATAAGCACAGCTGTGCTTCAACGTCAGCATATATATGACCCACAGTAAATCGAAATGTATGAATACAATAAAGTGCGAGTAAGTGTTAATAGTTTGATATAATTACGAGTGTTTTCCAATCCGCCGATTTATTTTCGACGTGATCAGATGTATCGTCAATAGACAATACGTGGCCGTACTCAAAACAATAACAATAACTCAGTAAGTGCTACAGGATATACTGCAGCATGGGAGAAACACGACGAAAAGACAGTATAGACTATAGTGCAACAGAAGCCTACTGTTGCTGTTTACATTTCAAATTTTTTATGGAAATATTTAAATATACAAATACTTTCATTGTGATTAAGTGCAAATGCAGTTACAAAAACTTTTTAAAAGTATTTATATATTTAAGTAAAATGCATTTCACCCATGCAATGTCTAGCTGGAAAGGAAACTAAGGCATCGTCATCTACCCAGTTGAACACTGTCAGATTACATGTCTGCTTTTCTAATGACACTTTACAATTTCTGTCTGAATTCTTGTGACTTGACAATAAGGCAAAATTATATCAAATGAATTTGCTTTATTGATCAGATTAAACCCCACATGTAATAACCGGAAGTTCATAAAGAGATGTATTAATTACATTTTATTCTAACACGACTGATAACACTGTAATGAATATCGTGGGGGAGGGGGCAACTGTCGGCAACCCACAATAGTATTAGTACAAGCTATACATATGAAGGAAGTATATCAGGCATGGGGTCAATTCTGTTTTGTCAATTCCAAAAAATCAGTTCTAATTCCGCCTTGCAAAAAATCAATTCCAACTGTTAAAATCCTAGGCTAAAGAAAAATTCAAATCCAATTCGTTTTAACACAGTTTTATTTGTCACGTGTGCACAATCATATTTAATTAGATATGATAAAAAAATTATTGTTCGTTAAATGCACACATACACACACATGTATATATATATATATATATATATATATATATATATATATATATATCAGGTTTGCCATAAAAAACTTTAAAATGGCATCCAGCCATTTCATATGTACTTTTTGCTGCGACACCTCTCCTGGATTTTTGCTAACAAAACCAGACATTTTGGACAGCCCTGGACAGTTGGGTCATTAATCTGAGTTTTGAACAGTTTCCCCTGTTTATATTGGGTCCAGGTCATTTGCCCCCCCTCCCAGACATTTGCCCCCTTGTCACTTGCCCCCCAAACATTAGCCCTTTGCCTTATTCAAAATCTGGACATTTGCCCCCTGTCCGTAGCTTCTGGATTATTTGTAAGTTTTTTTAAGAAATGTTTTTTTAACTTATTTTTTAAATTTCTGAACATGAATTCAAGATATATATTACCCTAATTGCAATTAATGTTCTTTGTGCCAGATCAGCCAAGTAAATTACTTTATGTAGTTGGAGATGATCCTGTAATCAAAGGATTATCTTTATTGCAATTGTGGAAGAAGTCAGTGACATTAGGACCAGGACATGTTAGGACAATTGAGGATATTTGAAAGAAGCCATCTCAACAAGGTTTCTTTTGAATTGCATTTACCATGGAGAGTTGGAGTGACTCCATTTTTCTATAAAACTGGATGCACAAGCCAGAGTTGTCAGAAAACACTTATAACTTCATCATGGAAATTAGTACTAGCATCTGAGGAGGTCAGAAGCTATGTTTTGAGTGTCATTCCTACACCAAGAAGGGGGACCAACAAGATTACTCTTCAATGGGAGTGAAGCCAGCGTCGATCCTAATCATGCAAGGGTGCTGTGGTCACTGATCTGATCTCCAGATCCAGAATGTGATCAACAAGACTGCCTGCAACCATGATGGTGACACGGCACAGATAGAAGCTGCCAAGGTCCGTGAGGACCTGAAAACTAAGGCAGCTAATACCAGGGGCACTCCAAACCACTGTTTATGGAAGCATCACCCCAAGAACCCATCTTCCACCACTGATCTGACTATCAATGATACCTGGAAGACAACTGGTGACAAGATGATCTCATACACACTCCAGGGGATAGGCCATTGCATTAGGCTAAAGTGACTTCGACTTGTCATTGAATGTTGTTATTGTAGTAATAATGATAAAACTGCAAACTGATTTTCACTTGTCAACTATCATAGAAAAAAGGGGCAGATGTCCTGGGGGGGAGCAAATATACTAGGAGGCAGATTTATATCGCTATCAGTTGTGGTATCATTGATATTTCATAAAATTTACTGGAAAGTTTGAGTCTTCAACATCCTAATCTCCAACATGTATTCTCCATGGGGACATTTTTAATTACTACAAAGGGCAAACCCTACAGCCACATGTAACAGCATTGTACAGGTGACCAGTGACATGTTTAGTATGGGAAACTTGTGGGCTGAACATTAGGCTTGGATAAACAAGGGGCTGCATTCAAGTGGGGCAGGCTTCCTCTCTCACACAAAGGGAATGAGCAGACAGGTGCCCTTAATTGGCAATCTCTGTAAATAAACCTTGTACACTGAGAAAGAAAATGAGGCCTGAATCGTCTGATTTTGGTTTTACTGTCTGTTACAGTAACTTAGTATTTCTTTTTGATGCAAATGCTTGATTATATTGTTCTTGGTCACAATGTTTCAATACCAGAGTAGACAGTGTCTATGCTGTAATGTTGACAACTTCCTGGCTGTTACCAGATTCAGGGTGACATGCTAATAGCAGACAAATATGATTTTAAAAGTAATATAAGTAAATATAAGGGTAAATATTAACAGTATCAAGTCAATAATTCCAACAAAATCAATTCCAATAAAATTTATTTTGAAAAAAATAAATTCCAATTAAAAAAACATTTTTGAAGTTAATTCCAATTCCGGAACTGGAATTGAGGGTCAGTTCCAATTCCGGAATGGAATTGACCACATGCCTGAAGTATATTCATGACAATATCTTGTCTCTGTGTACTACAGCAACAGTCATGAACAGTATAATTTAATTGAAACAAGCTTGTCTGTGGGGCTTTTGTTGGGAGGGGCTTTTGTCCATGCACCATACTATCTAGCAGATGCTTTCAGTATAATACCTAATAATTATATATATATTTACATATATATATAAATATATATATATATAATTGAATTGAAACAAGCTTGTCTGTGGGGCTTTTGTTGGGAGGGGCTTTTGTCCATGCACCATACTATCTAGCAGATGCTTTCAGTATAATACCTAATAATTATATATATATTTACATATATACATATATATATATAAATATATATATATTTCAATATAATACCTAATAATTATATATATATTTACATATATACATATATATATATATATAAATATATATATATATTCCAATAAAAAAAAAAATTTGAAGTCAATTCCAATTCCGGAACTGGAATTGAGGGTCAGTTCCAATTCTGGAATGGAATTGACCACATGCCTGAAGTATATTCATGACAATATCTTGTCTCTGTGTACTACAGCAACAGTCATGAACAGTATAATTGAATTGAAACAAGCTTGTCTGTGGGGCTTTTGTTGGGAGGGGCTTTTGTCCATGCACCATACTATCTAGCAGATGCTTTCAGTATAATACCTAATAATTATATATATATATTTACATATATATATATATATAAATATATATAAATATATATATATATATATATATATATATATATATATATATATATACGTGTGGGCAGGTATGTGTGTGTGCGTGCAGCATTTATAAGGTAAAGATGTCATAAGCATAGATCTGCATTTGGTCCAATAACAATATTCATGCATTATGTTATCTAAATCGAGTGTCAGATATAAAATAAGGAACCCCATAGAAAGTATACCTATGGGTCCATATTTTGTTATGGAATTTGGACCCCTTATAGAATTTTGACCTCCCTGGCCCATTGAAAACAGTGCAATGTTGATTAGATAATATAATACACTTTGGAGCTAGGATGCTACAATTTTGGTTACATGCGTTTGGTTATGTTACCAGTGGCATTCGTCAAACAAACCAAACAGATTCATTAAAAACATTAAGAGATCAGTGAAAGACCCATTGGTTGAATTAACATGGCTCCATAGGGAAAATGCTTTTCCCTGTGGTTGATTACTTTATATATTCTATATGACACTGACACTCTTATATTCTAAAAATAATATATACAAGAGAAAGTTTCTCACATTGTGATTAATTTTTATTATGCAAAAGATGAATTTTGTAAAATTTTCAAGTCACTGTATATGTAATCTTTTCAGATGAAGGATTCACCATTGGTTCGTACAAGTACAGGTACTAGTTTTGAAGCGTCCAGCGCTACGGGTGATGCCGTCAATCTTTACATTACGGATGTCACCTTTAGTGCCATCACTGCTACTACTGCTGTGGCACCACATACAACTGATGCTGAAATGCAAATCGATCCGGTAACGATATTTCAAGTGCGACACTTCGCGAATGCTGCTGTAGTCATGGATGACATTATTGCACCAATGAACGTTGATCATGACTACTCCTATGTGAAGCTTCCATCAGATTTAGTGAGAATAAAGACATTGGTGCAGATGATGCACACTATGTGATAACAGCGACATAACCGAGGGTGACTCAAGCAGCTCCGACACCTATGAGAAAGAGAAGAAGTTTGTCATTCGTGAGAAAAACTTATGTCACTTTTCTGCACCTGCCACACACCAAACAGCCATAAACTGTGACACAGGTTGTACTCATGTCTGATCTATCAGCCAAGGTCTTTCGGATACTGGGGTGTCTGTCAGAGGAAAGTGTGCTGATTTCTACCCCTGGATGAGTGAAAGGTGAATTGAATATGTTAGGTGTACATGTACTATCAGTCAGAATAAGTAGTGTATTGGTGTATATTTACTGCCAGTAGTGTATTGGAACAGATGGTTGGTGTGCAAGTACTATCAGTCAGAACAAGTAGTGTATTGATACATATGATTGGTGTACATTTACTGTCAGTACAAGTAGTGTATTTGGTAGAGAATGAGACGCTTGGTTTACATTTGCTGTCGGTAGGAACAAGTAGTAGATTCAGTCAGAACAAGTAGTATATTGGATACACATGATTGGTGTACATTTACTGTCAGAAGAAGTAGTGAAATGGTGCAGATTCCAGAATGAGATCATTGGTGTACATTTACTGTTGGTAGGAACAAGTAGTGTATTGGTATGCATGATTGGTGTACATTTACTGTCAGTCAGAACAAGTAATATTGTTACACATGATTGGTGTACATTTACTGTCCAATCAAAACAAGTAGTCTATTGCCATTGGTACAGATGATGATGGTGAAACAGTTAAAATGCCTTGGCTTTATAAAGATTAATTATTTCCTAAGCTAAACTACCAGTATATTTGATATGTTGTGGCATAATAATGATGTGTGTAACTGTGATATCCATGTTCCAGGTTGTATTTCCCGGTGGTAGAAGTCACTGTTTTAGGTCAATGTTTAGTCTTGGTTTCAGTCGTTCTAGTTAGCCTTATTTCTTTGGTAATTGTTTTACTATGTGAATAAACGTTTGATATATTTTATGTTGGTCTCAATATAAATGAAATTGTGTGTAGTGACATGCAAGATGCTGCAGGTAACATTTTTGTTGACAGAAATGGGATATAGATAAGAAGGCATTCACATCATTCAGTTATTAATATTTTAGTGGGAATTTTTGTAGTTTTCCAGGTTGTTTTTCGACCTGCTGCATACTGTGGGTGCCTCACAATTTGTCTATAACAGACTATTAGTACACTCACCTGTGTCAGGTCAATCTCCATAGCTAAACTTTCCATCAATTCAATTCGGTTCAGAATAGACATCACAGATCCTTCCCACATCGCAGGATGGGATTACTTGTCTTGCCTTTCCTGAGCCTGAAATTTAATTTGTCAGGGTTAGTTGATAGCACTAATTCCATAATTACCATAATAGTTGCAAAACTGTGAACATTACATACTGTCAGTAGTTAATTATTGTTATTTAAATTATTACATTGCACCAAACAACAAGGTGTTGTGGTGTGCTACAGAGAGGGGTGATTACAAGTACGAATATTAATGTAATCATGATTACAGTAATTATTGCAATCACAATTGCTAATGTAGTCATGATTACAATCACGATTACGGTAACATTTAAGAATATATATATATTCACATAATGAATTAAATAAACCTTCATGTTATTATTGTCATCAATGTTATTCAACACAAAATCAAACACAATATTAAAATACAGTCACGGTACACTTCATTAGATTAGATACAAAATAAAGAGAAAAGCCTGCTTGCATTGCCATTGTAGTTCGGATCTCGCCCTCAGGCTAGGTAAAAGAAATATGCAGAAAAAATATGATTATAAAAAATGGCAATGATTCGATAACAATTGAATTACTGACCTGCCCACGAATCAATGAGTCGGCACGCAAATCATGCAATGACAGCAGACCAACATCTAGCACTGCTCTGTTTGTGCATATCACTACAAATTCATCGCTTCGCCTTCGTACGGTGATGCAAGCACCAACGCGGTCGGGCACACAGTGCTGCATAGGCCATAGCCATAGCCATAGCCATAGGCTAGCCCGGGCCTAGGCATGGTAGCTTCCTCGGCACAGCATGATGACTCAACGTAAACGTGCGCAGACATCGGGACGCAATTTCCACAGGTTCACCACATCACATTACCTAGTCAGGAATCGTTGACAGTCAAAGCGCTGTTGTAATTTTTCCTGAATCCAACGTCAACAAAGGCGAAGCCGACCTGGAGTCTGGAGCGTGACTCGCACACTCGGTGACACTTTACGACTGTCAACCGTTGTTTCCGTGTGGCCTGTCGAAGTAGACTCTTCGTCTGTGGTTTCCATTTCTCCAAAGATAGACAACTATTACGGAAGTTCAGTAAACAACTAATCGCTAGTAGCAGATCTGGTAAAACTGTCACAAGCGATGCATCTATCTTGTCAACAAATAAAAAATAGTTCCGGTATTACGTTATCGCATATTCTCGTTGGTTAGCGTCTCGTGCGTTCGAGAAGTGTGGCGTTTTCCACGATTTTTTGCGTGTTTTGTTGTAATTTCTTTAACTTTTTTATTTGGAACGAACAAAAACGCTATTTTGTTCACGTGTGTAAACACTTGTATATATAACAGAGACCCATATCTTTTTTTTCGCTCCAGAATGCCTATTTACGAAATAAATCGCAAAAAATCGAAAATTTACATTGATTAGATATACGCGACTCAAACCACTCGTTTCGACAACAAGATGGCGATACGCAGTGATGCATTTTGTCGATTTTTGTCTCGAACAAAGTCAGTTTTTCAGTTTATCTTATAAATTAGCAGGTATCTGTCACCATTAATGCATAGTTTGATAATATATATTTAAATATACGGCATAACACAAAATTGCTTCAGTTCCCCTTTAAGTATGCAAATCCTTTTTCTTCCAGATACGTGAGTTCCGTCAAATACGGCGTCACATACTTTTATTTTCGTCAAAAGCCAGCAGCACACTAGCCGATTTTTCGTCGAGGGACGGCAGATTTTTCATCGGGTGACATTTATCGGGCCTTGTAGCTCGTACCACACTAGCAGATATGTTGTCGCGACTATCACGAATCTACTGACGAGTTTTTAATTTAGCTATAATGTTTGAGATGTTTGCGCACCTATTGGTCGCTACAACAGGACATCTTGAGATCTAGCACTGTCAGATATTGCCCGACAAGCCTCGTTCTTGTCGTAGACTTGTCAGAATTCGCAGCACACTATTTGTCGCCTGACGGAAAATAAAATCGGCTAGTGTGCTTGCTGCAGGCATAATATATTAAATAACAACAACATTAATTAATTGTGTGGGTGCTCTGTGATAAAATCACTTCAGTTTGAGATGGGTCAGTCGAAGATGTTATCTACTATTAAAGATAAAATCGTATTTAAACAAATCACCATGCTTGTAATATTTCGAAAGGTGAAGTACAGTCACGATTAGTAGTGACGGCGTTCTTCTCCCGATCGTGTTTTTGCTTCGAACTAAATGCGCATGCGTGCGATATGGGTACGTCATGGCGACTATGAAATACGCATGCGTCAAGTTGTTCGTCTACAAACAGCGTTCTTCTCCCCATCTTTTTTTTTCACAACGAATGAAATGCGCATGCGTACGACATGCCATTCTCCGCCTCATTCAGTAGGCTGTCTCAAAGCAGGCCGTTGCCCGGTGAGCTATGCGGCACCAAAGTGAACGGTTGGCGGCCAAGTCCTCCCAGTTACTGATGTTGTTCTGGCCGCGACAAGTTCTCTTGCCACTATTCAGCTGAGAACAGAAGTCTTGTCGGGGGAGGCGGGCACGGCTGCAGTGGACGCAAGGAATGTCTTGATTCTTGCATGCACATCTAGTTCTAAAGGCTTCCTTGTCCACTTGCCTTCTCTGTGTTTTGCCTTGGATGGTACTCTTGTTAAAAATGTTCTTATTTTGGCCCGTTGTCTTCGGTTCCTATTATTATGACTCTGACGGGATCTACCCGCTTTCGTTACCTGTTGTTTGTCTAACGCCATCTCTGTCGCAACTCTGCGAAAGAAACACTCACAGAACACAAAGGTCGAAATTATTTTACTTTCGTTTTGCTGTTACGAATCCGTGGTCGTGCAACACGACTTACAACGCCCTCTTTCGGATGTGTTATCCAAGCTCCGAGATGTGGCGACACCGTTTGTCACAACAGAACTTGGAAACGAGGCGCTTGGGGTGTTTCCATATATGCTACCAGGTGAGCTAGTAAACAAACAGTGGCTGCCACCAGCTACACAAAGAACACTGTAAATGTAAACCATTGACATCGTGTGTTGCTGCGCTGTCTACACGCGGTTTATTGAGATTATTCAATAAGTCAATTTAGCGTCAATGTGAAGTGAGTGATGCGTAGTCATTATCCACCATTCGGACTATATTCCAAGTCACCAGCTCGGGCATTCCGTAGAACACCTGAATAACTGACGATTGAAACCAGTTCCACGTTCACGTTCAGTAGTATCTTAGGGTTGTTTGTTGTGTTCCTCGATGGTAAGTCGGCCCCTTGACAATAATATAATATTTATTGGTGTGTCATTAATTGCAGTAAAGTGATCTCTGCACATGTTATAAAACTGACATGTTTCGTCGTTCGTCGTCAAATCGTGTATTTTTGAAAATATTAAGAGGGAAAGATTACAATAGTAACAATAGACCACTGTCTAATCAGTGGCATTGTTAGGCCTCCTTCCCGGGACAGTGTCCCACCTAGTCCAGTCTAGTGCCATGGGAGATGGGGTGCGGTAATGTAGTGGTTAAAACATCCACTTTATATGTCAGAGTTCTGGAACAGGCACTGTACGTTTGGTGTAAAAACCTGGCTCTCAACATTGGGGTCTGACTAAGTGAGCCGGGATTAGTTGTGTACAGGGGCAAGTTGTTGCATAGGCGTTTTTACGAAAACATAGCACACTTATGGAAATACCATTGACAGTACTTTTGATCCACCTAAAGCTTTTTTGGGTATGCCCACATAATGTCATCTCACGCAGGTACATTTTACGTTTCGTGAATGAAACTTAAAACATGTCTACTATATACTATAAAGAGCTATTCCAAGTAGAAGTTAAATTGATATTCAGGATTTGTTATCGTCCACGTGCATTCAGCTGCAACAATTGTGTTTGGGGCAAGTTGTTACAACTGTATCAACGCTCGGGAAGCTCATACCGATGGCTCAGCCAGCAAGTTATGTGCTGACAATGACTGAAAAAAAAACCAATTTAACCACGACGAGTGAATGTTTTATTTCCCTTGTGAAACCTAGCGTACTTGCTCATAACCACTACTCTAAATGCTAGCATCGTCAAACAAAGGTAACAAATATTAGAGAAGAGCGGATTACACAGAGCCTTATTTGAGTAATTAATCAAAGTTGCACGATTAACTGACATGTAGATGTTCGTGCGCGTGTGCGTGAGTGCGTACGTGTGTATATCGTTCAATCAAATAGAAGTCGCATTACGTATATATTGCCATTCACTATTTCATACTCACTTCAATAATGTACGTTATGCAAGAGGGAACCCGGGGTACGAGCCCCTTTTGGTAACTAAAAATGGAAAACTTAATAGTGCATAAGTGCATAACATATCTAAATATGTATAATCCAATTAATGTAATAACAGTAACATGTACGATATATACTTATATATATATATATATACTTACTTTGCGATCCACGGGTTCTTTGCTGTAATAGCGTGCTCCGTATGATGTAACAACTTGCCCTCTTACGGGGCTAGTTGCTACAGTCGACCGCGCCTGGGAAGCTTCACATATCTACCTAATTAAAACATGGAATATCATTGGTGTGGTACATTTTATTAATACGAATAACAAACGTAATGTATACGTTTACGCAAATAATGCATCTAACAAATCCATGTCAACCGGTGATGATAAATCATTGAGATTATTAGCTATTTGAATGTATAATTTTGATGTAAAAGCGTTTTGATAAACCTATTAATTGCGTATCCCTGACAGAACAACCTAATTATAACACCATATTAACTGAAACAGCGCTTCCGGGTGAGCATTTGAACGTAATTGACAAACGCAAAGGCGAGGTGCAGTTTCTACTCAACCTGAGCGCTGCGTTTCCCACGGTCGACCTAAATATGCTATTATGCAAACACTACAACATCGTCCGCCGGCGTCCATAGACTAGACAATGCATGTCATGGTTCGTTGTCAATAATCCGGCACAGACAATACATTGCTTCGATTACCCGAGAACATAAGGGTATTTTGCTGCGTTCGAATGCGCTCGTGTTTGCCGTGACTACCAATTAAAAAATATAGGTAATTATCAGTCAAGAAGTAGAAAGTTAAAAGGAAGCTCGACTTGGCGACTCGTAAATACCGCTTGGATAGGTATCGTGAACTCTATTAATATTGTATTTAATATATATGAGTTCATTGGAACGCAACAATACGTTCCTGTTTATCAGCCAGCACGGAGTTCTTCAATTTAACATGTCTTATGTAACAGCCTCTGCGAAGCTGGTGATTCTGTTAAAGGTGCCTCTTCAATTTGAATTTTTCAGCTAGTCTCATTTCAAATTCATTTTGCGAAAAATCAAACCTGGCGATCTTTTACTTTCTGACCTAACCATGAAAGCGCCCACCTACAGCACCCAAACTTCTCCTCACATATCTACTATGCATATACACATGTCACGTGGCCAAAAAAGTACATTTACTTTCTCAAAACGATCAAAATTTACAAAAGAATTAAACCAAAATATCGCCCTCTCCTACTGCGCCTACGCGTAGCGCCAAGGCTACCGTAAAATCGATGCATATCACAAGGCGTCGTTCAGTTTCACCAAAACTCTGTGCGGGGGCGCTGCTGATTGAAATCAAACAGTACAATTATCTATTTATGTTTTAATTGTGTTATATTTTATATGTATTTTAAGTATCTCTGAATGGACTTTGTCCAGATTTACGGGGCTATTTTAATACCAATTGCGTTTTTAAATACAGTAATTACGTTGGCACCAGTATTAACGCATAATTTAAAGCGTACTGTCGAATCTAATACAACTGACCTCAATAAAAAATAGTATTATTACTTTGTCTCAAAATGTGTTATTAGTATGTATCTGTTGATACCACTTATTTCTTTAGAGATCAGCGGTTGTTACCTCCCATATTCAGTATGAAGTTAAACACAAAATAAGACACTTGCGCGCGCAGCATATAACGCATTCTTCAGGAAAAGTAGCGTGTTTTTATTCAGCATGTAGATGTTTTATACATAAAAAATAGATTATTAAAACAGCATCACACCCAGACATCACTCAATATTAATACATCACCATTTATTTAATTTACAATAACTTCAAATTGTTTTTACTAGTTGCAGTACACACGCACGCACGCACGCACGCACGCACGCACGCACGCACGCACGCACGCACGCACGCACGCACGCACGCACGCACGCACGCACACAGATATAATAATAATAAGTACACTTATATAGCCAACATGCTTAAATACATAGTTTATGAAATTAGTGAGTTAAATAAATTAGGTAGACATGATGCACGTGTACATATATATATATATATATATATATATATATATATATATATATATATATATATATATATATATATATATATATATATATATATATATATATATATACATATACATATATATATATATATATGTAATGTGTGTATAATTCTATGTATGTATATGCATATATATATATATATATATATATATATATATATATATATATATATATATACATGATGATGATAATATGAATAAAACTAATTATCTAAGAATATGACATGTCATATGTAGCACACAGGAAAAAATACAAGTAATACTGAAACATATACATAATTACACGCAATGAGGCATGCACGCACGCACAATTAAAACACAGAAATACATAATTGTAATAGCAGCGCCCCGCACGGACTTTTGGTGAAGCTGAACGACGCCTTGTCATATGCATCGATTTTACGGTAGCCTTGGCGCTACGCGTAGGCGCCGTAGGAGAGGGCGATATTTTGGTTTAATTCTTTTGTAAATTTTTATCGTTTTGAGAAAGTAAATGTACTTTTTTGGCCACGTGACAGGTGTATATGTATAGTAGATATGTGAGGAGAAGTTTGGGTGCTGTAGGTGGTCGCTTTCATGGTTAGGTCAGAAAGTAAAAGATCGCCTCAGGCTCAAACCTACCTAGTATCCACTGCAACATGCTAGCTCGTTTGTGCAACCTTTGTATGTAGTTGTGATGTTCGCATCCGGAGATGAATGAATAATGCACGTTGTCCGGAAACAGCAACTACTTTAATCACATGTATTTCGATACATTTACTAGTCTACGCCAGCGGGCTGACGCATATTGACGGTGACCTAAAACCCGTCTCACCATATTTAGTCTTACCAGATCTAACGACAAAAGTAATTTCTTTCGATGATTTGAACAAAGATACACGTTGTTGTATTAAATCGACTGAGGATGTTACATTAACTATTCACACAATACATATTTCATCAACGAACCGGATTTGTTATAGGCTAAATCTGCTGAGTTGTTTTTTGGTTTGCGTGGAATCGGTTTCAGCACACATCAAACGACGGAGATTTCAATCTCCGGGAAGGAGATTTATTGGTTATCACAAATCACGGAGACTCCGTACGAATGGCGGAGAGTTGACAAGTAGGCTAACATACTTTTCACAAAAACTGACTTTGACTGATAATTGCAACAAGTAGCTCCAGTCTCCCATACATTACCATTGTCAACATACGTAAACCCTAAGTTTAAAACGTCTTGCGCCATTGCCACCTGGATTTAGGATGAGATTTTGTTTCGTAAATATACTGTTGCACCACTAGATATTTGCAAGGCTAACTGATGGCTACATACAATTTTGAACGCGTTGGAGAAGATACTTAGCTAAACTCCAACGCTTCCAAAATTGTCTTGCACGCGTTGAACGCATGGTGCCTCGTTTTTCACCGTCATTACCACTACCTTGGCAGCTACAATGGCTTCATGTTATTTACCGAATCAAATTAAAACTCTTAGGTATCATGTTCTATCTACACATTAACCACCACCCTACTTGGCTAGTCTCCTGCACCTTTCAAATATCCCTAGACAACTCATATGATCTATTTCACAACTATTTATCGTTCCTAAAAACTAAGCTTAACTTGGGCAAATGTCCTTTCTTTGTAGCTGCCTTCCGAAAAAAACTCAAGACATCTATTCAAAATTGCATTTTCCATCTTAAATCTTTGGTGGTCCTTTGTTCTGATTATGACTTTTGCGCGTCCCAGTTCATAATAATTCTTAAGGATTATGGTTTGTCTCGCATCTGAGCTCAGGTTCCTTAGGATATAGGCGCAATATAAGTTAATTATTACTATTAAGCTGGTTCAGACAGTTAAGCAAACCAACCAATTAGAAAAAAAGTTGATCACAGACACAGATGGCTGGAATAAACTCATAAGCATATCCCATATTTCACTGTCATTATGCAATACCTGACCTATGAGCCCAACGCAATCCAATCAACCACATTCATTGTCCACTTGTTCAAGAATGCTACCCTTTCTTTGTGTTATTCAACTAAATTGTTGCTTCTCGGTAGACTTCAAAGTTTCCAAAGCTTCTAAATACCCTGTCTAATTAGTGACCTGATGTTGGAGAAAAGTGTCAAATCATTATATCAGACTACACTTAAGCATGTGTGTAGCAACATCTTGTGAGCAAACACTTTTAACTGTAATACATTTTGAATAACACACCTTAATAAATATCATGTGACCCTTTCTCAAGACTGAGAAAATTGTCAGTTATTCATTGTCATAATACGTATAACGTAGTGTGACAATTAGTTTCCAATGCCTTCTTTTTTTGTAAGACTAAATGTAAGTTTAGCCAAAATGACATTATAATTGTCAATTCAATTAGTTTTATATTTAATTAAATGATTTTTGGCACTTTCGGTATGATAATTTTGATAATACATAAATAAAAATTAATGTTATTAATTAAAAAATTAAGTGTTCATGTGTGACACATTTACAATTCGTATATCTTAAGCTATCTTTGTCAAAAATATATGTACATTGCATTGTCCTATGAGCCACTAATTGTACCACAAGGGTATCAAATATCATCACTGCCACTCCAGAACAGTTTCTCGTTTGTTTGCAGTAAATACAGATTGTTCATTGTAGGCTGACCTGTATATTGTACAACCAACTAATATTTACATTAAGACTTATTATAAATACAGACATCCCTTTTCCAAAGAAGGACATATTTGTATCTGCAACCACTGAATGTTGTATTCTTATGAATCTACCCCACCCCAAGGTAGAAAAAGCTGACGCAAGGTAACTTAATTATTTTTCTGCTGACATTTTAATTTTGTGGTGGCTTGAAACAATACTTCTACAATTAATAACACTAAACTGTAGGTAGGTAAGGTAGGTTTAAAATGCTGTGTTGAACAGTTAGCAAAGTAGCACTATAATGTGAGATAATTAACTTTTTCTAGTAGAAAATAATGGAGAATTAATCAGGTTTTTAGAAAAATAAGATGCAATGCTGTATGGTCCCCGGTGGCTTAGTGAAATAATCGTTACATGGCGGATAAAAGCGCCCTCTTAGGGCATATTAATTATTGTTAGCATAGGAGCCCACCTATATTTGTCCATCTTTTCATGTAAAACACCCAAATCCAAGATGACATACAGCTAAGCTAACAACCACTCCTGCACTTCTTGTGCTAAATAAACATCTATTGTTAAGTAGTAAGCTGGTGGAACGAACCATAGGTTCACCACCCCCACTCAACTACCATCAGAGACCCGCACACGTAGACACGCACACACACAGGCACGGAAATAAAGACAGAACAACGAATAAGATCGCCAAAACATTTGCCAATTCGGCCATTATTTAATATTGTATTGTAATAGAGCAAAATATTTTGTATCTCCTTGTTTTATAGCATAGCTGTTGTAGCTATTTCATATCAAAGGAAATGTTTCGGATAATAACATCAATTAAAATGTAACGTTGTGTCAAATAATGATGCAAGTAAAATATAACATTAATTATCATATAGGAACAGTTTAACATGATTGTATTTGATGAAGAAATCCGCTCGAATGAAACTATTTTATTGCCAATGGCTACACATGTATAATGTATTGTAATATAGCAAAATATTGTGTATCGCCTAGTTTTATAGCATAGCTGTTGTAGCTACTTCATATCAAAGGAAATGTTTCGGATAATACGTTTAATGATAGTGGTTGTTTTTGGGTGCTCCTGACCTACACACGGCAATAAACTATTATTAACACCCGCGAATCTGTCGTCAGCTTTTTTTTTAACAATATAATTCATCTACAAAATGCGCCCGCCTTGGCTCAAATACAAATATTGTTATTCGTTGGATGTTTTTGAAGTCGGACTTTTACGATTGACAGTAGGCTAGGTCGCTGGGTGCGATGTTTTCCTTGTAGTTGCAGGCGCCCTGTTTCGGGTCGAAGTACAGCGAGGCTGGACAGTTGTAGCGATACGTGTTC
Organism: Lamellibrachia columna; assembly: GCA_963662155.1. Classification (NCBI taxonomy): domain Eukaryota; kingdom Metazoa; phylum Annelida; class Polychaeta; order Sabellida; family Siboglinidae; genus Lamellibrachia; species Lamellibrachia columna. The sequence continues at coordinate 22,864,461 of OY759266.1, forward strand.
TGACTAATACATCGGTGAAACTTGGTACAATCCCCCTTGGTCGGATAGAAGCCGTCGGGCTTGCCGATGCACCTTTTGTCGACGGGCGCTGGAAATATAACAAAAAGATGAGACAGTGAATATATAGTATCATCTAATTTATAAAGCAACGTGTTTGTTTGTTTTTGTGTGTTTGTGTGTTTGTGTGTTTGTATGTATGTTGCTACCTTATCACGGCCGGAACTCTGGCCCGTTCCGTGCGAAACTTTGCAAGGTGATTATAGGGTTCTTAGACGGACATGGGGGGAGGGGTGTCGCATTTGTCGCTGGATGTATGCATCACTTTTGAATACTTTTCAAGCATTTGAGGTGTTTTTGGATAGAAAGCGTCCAGAAGGAATAACATAACATTATCTAGAAAAGCAACGAATGCGTAGACACATTTACTGGCGGAACCAAGCAAGACTGGCCTGATTAACGAATCATGCGATTTTGGTAAAACCCCTAATATCACCCACGTTATGATTATCGGTAATATCCGTGTAACGTAACATGACTATTATATTGCTTTATTATTTCATTAAAGTCCACTAACTGACAGAACCCTGAACAAACAAAGTAGCAATGATGTCAAAACTAACACCGATACCGTTAATTGTCTGATTTGGCACGTCTGACGTTTGATGTGTTCAGTGATCTAGAACACAGCGGTTAAGTGAATCATATTACAGTGTTGTCCTGCCAGTTAATTCCCCGAAACGGTGTGCGGAAACATAAACACGAAAACGGATTAATGAAACAATGTATATTGTGTCTAGATTGTTCCCACTGATGATCATGTGCATTACTGAACATCTCGATTCTTGAGAAACGGATAAACGAGACATAACTATCATCGCAACAACATCTCGGCCCTGATACTAACCAGTGCTGGCTGATGTCGTAGTTGTTGCGCTGTTTCCGGCTGTCGTAGTCGTTGTTTGCCCGGCTGTTGTAGTTGTTATTCTGCCAAAGGGAAACACCAGTTCATCATCTCTTATTCAAAATTGAACAATATTTTACAAGATTCTTATAAAATATCAGAAGGCAAGTTAACAAGGAAGCGTTTGACTTATCGAGAGTCCAACGATTATAAATGCTTGTGTAACCCACCCTTCTGAGATATTTGTCAATTTTGCCGTTAAACATATTCACGCTGCTATCATTTATACTGTCAATAAATCATGTGTCCCATTCAATGATCGTGGCCTGTGATAATGAATACGTTCTGACATCCAATCTACACTGTTCATTCACTACTGTCACGCCACGTTGCTTGTAATGAGAGGTATGCGGACATATAGGTCATTTTGGAACGGTGCATCTGGATTTGCCCTTTCGTCGAACTAGTACGTATGTTATCTTCATACCAACGCTGAACTAATTTATCGTGGTCTGTGACAACGAACACGTTCTGATATCTAATCTACACTGCATGCGTGATCTTTAACAAGACTGTCGCCACAGCATATTTTACACGATTTTATAAACAGAACAGAACATCACGTTCCATTGTCTTACTGGGACTTAACATTATTCCATCTCATATGATAACGTATTCCAATTGTTTCTCATTCTCTGTGGTATTATTAGTTTATGTACATTCTCAATTGTCCATTTACTAGAGTTCCTTCTCTAATTTACTTACTTTCTTTACTGATCTAATGTGTTGCCCATTTCAATATGTGTAACTAGAACACCCGAACTGCATCAATTCGGAAATGAAACTTTATCTACTGATGTACACGTATACTTTATATGATCCTCCTACCAGTTAAACAGTTTCAAACGAAACTGGAAATAAGATATAACCAATATAACTAATAATATAACAAAAGGTAGCTCACCATCCGATATAACAATGCATTTTGAATAGAGTCGACGTCAGTAGAGGAGTAGTTTATATGTTAAGTATATTGTAGTTGTATTTACATATATTATATGTACGTCCTAGCAATACATCCAGAAATGCGAAACAAAATGTTGTTTCGTGTAGTTCCACCATTTTTTTCATCAGTATGTATTTTTAGGTAATCGCAAAGTAGCTTGACTGAATTGAGACAATGGGTACTGCAATAAATTGTAAATACGTTGAATATGACACTTTCCCCGTTATACATGCATACATATATAAATAGACACAGACAGCTCCGGCGTACAGAAGCTTGCAAGTTTTAATGTCATTTGCACAGACAAATATAAATACATATGACATGATTCAATACTAAGGCATCTCAGGCTTACAGCAGCTTGCAAGCATTGGTGTATCGTGCGGCGACATTGGCTGGGTACTCGCACGCCGACTGAGACGGGTCGAATATGAGGCCGTTCGGGCAAATGAAATGGTATGTCCTCTTAGATATACAGCGGTAGAAGCGGCTGCAGTCGTCCCCTCGGGGATAGAAGCCGTCCGATTTCGCGTTGCACAGTGTGCTGCTGCCACCTGGCGACGGAGACAAATGTTATAAAAAACATGGCTGAACAAGTTTCTGACTTTTATATTCGGGGGTGTAGTTACCATTTTAGATTCGTGTCATTGTCGCAAAAACGCTTTGGATAAGACTCGCTATCGTGAAGTTTTGAAAATATCTTAAAAGTGTCGACACCTTGACGTTTCTTTGTTATACGACAAGTCAGTATTTTATTATACATAGTAGAACCAATTAACACAGTTCGTGATGACGTGAAACATTATCACAAAACAATGACCTAATGTATAATCATGCTTTCATCATGAATATGTTTCAACATAAATAATAACTTAAATTAAAATGTGCATACTGACATTTCAATTGGGTCTAAATGATATCATTTCTGCGTGGTGGTCATAATACCACATGATTTTTAAAATACATATTTCAGAACTCTTGCTTTTGACTGTAGTGTCAACGTATATGTGTGATAATTTTGCCCGAAGATGGTGTCACTCTAATTATACTTCACCAAACGTTGTTAATAACTATGATAATTACTATGCTGATATTTTGCATAGTCAATTACTTTCTTTCTGCGTAAGACGTTGACAGTGTTCACGAAATATTGTCATTTGTTTACGTTAATCACCTTTTCTATTTGTTGCAGAAATATGCCTAAATATGTTTACTTGCAAACTAAGATAGACCATGGCGAGCGTTTTGTAAATTGTTAACGATTGAACAATCGCGTAGCTAATCAACTAAATTTTGAGTAATCTACACGTTGTTCATAGTTGTGAGTGCGACGGGATATCATATTATAACAATGATAACGGTAGACGTACCGGCCACTTTCTCCGTCGTGGTCGTGGTCGGGGTCGTGCTGGGGGGCGTCCATCCGGGCTCGTGTGTCGTTGGCCTGCAAATTAACAAGATGTAAAAAGATTGCCCCAGATGGCAAGTGGACGACGAAACCATTGGCTTTTTGAGAGTCCAATGATTTATGTATGTATAACCCGCCCGTCATACATTTGTCAACTTTACGTTTAAGCATATTCACGTCGGTAGCATTTACAATACTTTGTTCCATTCATTTATCGTCCTCTGTGAGAATGAATACGTTCAGATATATATTATATATATATATATATATATATATATATATATATATATATATATATATATATATATATATATATATATAATTATATATATATATATATATATATATATATATATATATATATATATAATTATATATATATATATTATATATATATATATATATATATATATATATATTCTACATTGTTCCTTTAATAACGTCACATTGCGTTAGTTGCAATGAGAGGTGAGTGGGCATCTAATATAGGTGCCTTTGGACCGGTGCATCTGGATCTGCCCACTCATCGAACTAAAACGTTTACCATCGTCATGCCAACACCGGAGTGACGTTGTTTTCAGCTAGTTTCAGTTGAAGTGGACAGTAATTTGACATTCATTACGTAAGTACATATGGCATTTCATACAAGTATATATGCATTGGTGCAGTAGAAACAGCTCTCAAACACCTGTGATCCCAGAAACATTTGATAAGACACGTTCGCAGCTGGCGTCATGGCGTTACATGTTCATTCCTAGGTAGAATCATGGGTCTATTATAACATTCGGTGTGGCATAAACAAACTGTTAACATGTATGTTACATTGCGCACGTACAAATTCTACTTACTTGAACGTTGTTGTCGTTATGGTTTTCCCTCGCAACGCCTTGTTGAGTCGACGGATGAGCGGGAACTTGCCGGCGCCACAGAACTGGCCAGTGAAGTCATCCAAGTCGAAGTCCCACACCATCCAGCCACCGAGTTTCTTCTTCTTCAACCATTGCACCTGCGGTACAGCGAACAGTGGACGATATCAGTATCAACCTCGTCTATAGTGGACACCTGTGGGACTAGGTAAGTGTATCCGCTATGCCTGCGACGACGACGACGGCGACGCGACGACGACGACGACGACGACGACGACGACGACGACGACGACGACGACGACGACGACGACGACGACGACGACGACGACGACGACAACGGCAGCATCGACAACGTCGTCAAAACAACAAAGAAGTGTTATTTCTAGGCCGATCAATATGCCATATACTACTTATTATCTACATTCATTCTGGGAAATAGAGTGCTTATACACGTGAGTGGGATGGTTGCACTGCAACAGAGCGTAAATAAAGTACCCAGTGGATTTATTGTCATGGAGAAAGTGCATTCATTAACTGTGAATGTCTGCACAGCAGCGACACTGACCTTTAATTGTAAACTATATTCATTGTCGTAGCCAACCCAGACGTTTCCTTTGTAGACGTACGGCACCTTTTGTTGGTTGTGCCATTTCACGTTCCACTCATTACCTTGGATGAAGTTCTTGCAAATCTACAACAAAATATAACATTATGTATCAGCACCGTGGCTCTTAGATCATTAATATGGCATCATTGCTATAATATATGATTACAGGTATAACGTTCACATTGCCTGTGTGCGTGCGAAAAAGTATTATTTAAGAGAACCTAAACAATTTGGTTGGGGTTCAGGTTGAAATGTCGCTGGAGAGCGAATTAAGTGGCATCTTAATACTGGCAACAAGAAATAAACGACAACTTTCCGCCTACAAGAATGAACGACGATATGTTGAACATATTGTGCAAAACATTAAGTGAAAAAATACACTTTTGCCAACGTTTACAATGCATCCTACAATTGTTTGAGGCTCATAATATAACATATCAAGGCCAGCACATCATTAAACAATCGCCGTTGCAGCTCACCTCGTAATAAGCGTAGAATCCAGACTCTCCTGTGAACGGCCCGACAGGAGCAGCTCCGGTTGTGCGTGCACCGACTTCATTGTTGGCAGGGTTCCTCAGCTTGAATGCCCGGCCATAGGTCGCCATGCCAATCACCAGTTTCCTACTCGGACAGCCCTGCTTCACCCAGTAGGTAGCAGCCCACGCCTGCCGTAACATGCACGTGTACGTTAGTTAATCTCAGATTATGGGTCAAACTGTTTAACAATATGTACACAAGTAAATGAAGTATGTATAAAACAAAAAGTCCAAGTCAAGTCAAAACATTTCTGTCCAGGTTAATTAATATATGATTTTAAGAGTAATTAAAGTAATGATGTATTAAACTGAAATCGGTGTTTTGACGAATATTTAACATTATTATATACCTAGTACATGCATCTATATGTGCGAAAGATATGACTGTTACATAACACCTGTCTTTTGTCTACTGTACTGATGTATATAAAACTCGCCATCCTGGTTCCAAAAATGTACATAAATTATATTCATCATGATTTACATATTTTCTCTTACGATCCGATTTGTTTATTTTTATTTTTTATTTATTTTTGTATTATTATGAGTTTAGGTTAATTATAGTTGAACTGTATATACAATATTTGTATATCAAATATAGCAATACATTTGTAAACTGCAAGCTGTATAATTTAATTTGGGGTCAAATAAACATCTTGTTCTTGATTAAAATCCCACACAATACACATGTCCATCCTTGGGGGGGGGCTCACGAGAGAAGAGTGCTTAACTGTAAAATTTCCCCAGAAATCCCCAAATCCCTGAACCACCTTCTCAAAACCTGGAAGACGGGCCTGTGTCATGATAGTAAATGCCGTAAAATAAGAAAATGTTTCACTCAATTACAGTGTTGTAGTATATGGGTGGGAATAAATCTAGTCGTCGTTACGCCACTGGCAGGAAGACCACTGACAACTTACGACGTTGAGTTGTTTTTGCCACGCGGCTTCGCCACTGCGAGAATAGAGCGGCGCGTTGATGCCAGTATTGCCCTCCCATCCCCCGTGCAGGTCGTACGACATCAAGTTGATGAAGTCCAGATGGCTGATGACATATGAAAATATAGATATTTAATCAATATGCGCTGACACTCGTGTTGTATGGGTGTAAGGGATGTCGTTCCATGGTTTTAACGACGGAGTTGTTACGACTGTATAGTAATGATGTACAACGATTTTCTTTGGTTAACTTAACAACTGTTGCATAGGACATTTGCGACACTGACTTGATTAGAATAACATCTTGGTTGCTTAGGAAACATATCAATACAAAGCATGTTATTATCATTGATCTTCCAGGTCTTCATATTTCCGAAAAGACACGACCTGGTGATGACATGCCAGTTTTATGACATATATAGAGATCGCTGTTACAACAGGATCAAGAAATTTTCACATTGAAGGTGAAAAAATTACGTTTTCACAGACCAATAATTGGTCTGTGAAATTCCTGTTTTATACCATTTCTCAACATTACACATGATATGGCCTATAGAATTATTAATCTAGATTTACTTTGAGATCGAAAAAGTCAGAGTATTTGGGCATTTTAAGTGTACGAAGTCCTCACTAGCGCCGTATTAGTTAACCAATTGAAATCGTTGTACATTCCCTTTAAATGAAATACGGTGGGAACAAAGCAGCAAAAATAAAATATTGCTCGTGCCTGCAAGTTCGTATGTACGTATACATATGTACGTATACATATGTAGGTATACATATGTACGTATACATATGTACGTATACATATGTACGTATACATATGTACGTATACATATGTACGCGTGTACGCGCATACGTAATAATGTGTGCGCATGTGCACAACACGTGTCCACGTATCCAATTGTCTTTATTCCAATTTATAAAGTGCGTTATTAAATGCCTTAATATGAACAAGTAATTTAGTATGAACGATTTTCCAAAGATCTCTCATGGAAGCTGCGTCCATACATATGACATCTAGATAGCCTCGAAGAGAGAGACCAGCGGCACGAGTTCACAGTCTCTACTCGGTGTTCGCGAACGTAAGTCGATGGACACTGACCGTGCTACTTTTGCGACCTCGTAGCCGGCGTCAATAGTTGTCTTGCCGGCGGAGACGGCGGCGGTCAGCAACAGGCGTCGTTTCCCGGTCCTCTTCGCCTCGGCTATGAACGCCTTCTTCAGGGTCTGTGATGGCGCGCGTGTCAAAGAATCGATACATAGTTATTTAAAAAAGAAACATTTCAGTAATTTCAGAAAGAATGAAGCGCAATACGTTGGTCTTCACATTGACTGTGCAGGAAAAGTGCTACTTAGATTTATCACATTTGCTAAAAAATCACATCGCGTTGGAAGATGGGAAAATAAGAACATAGTATGACAGGTATTATGTATTACAGCCGACTTCTTGTATATACTTAATTCGATTCTTCAAATAAAAACTGTTTGTGGCAGTCGATGCTACTAGCAGATGTCAGAGTGAAGAACTCCCAAGAGGGCAGACATACGGTAACTGTTGGGTGAGAAAACACACAAACACGCACATTCTAGAGAATCGTATCGGAATGTTGCACTTCCGGAGAATTTCTCAGTCCAGTCACTAATATTGTGACATCACAGTGTAACAATACCACATCATACGTAGCCACTCCTACCCCGCAATCATTCTACCTCCCGAAGAGGTAAGTTTGGACGTCGAACGTGAACCAAATACGTAGAATATATGATATTTTGATGCGGAAAACCAACGTATACATTAGTCGCAGTTATGGTCTTACTGCTGAAACAAAAGGCATTAATCGCAGTTATGGTCTTACTGCTGAGTCACAACGCATTAATATATGGTAACAATTATCAAAGAACTGGGTACATGCGTGTAATGAATCCGACTTGTCACTCTGTTACCCGGCCATCCATCAACACATATCACCATTCGTACTTACGTATAGAAGGACGGTGAACTTCTGTTTGTCCGATCGGGGGCTGCCACGAGATCCTGGGTACTCAAAATCAAGGTCAAGTCCATCAAAGTTCCTGTCTCTAAGGAACTTGATGCTGGTCCTGGCGAACTGGTTCCTCAACGCCCTTGTCTTCAGCATGGCGGTCATTTTCAATGTACCAAAGTTCCAGCCACCAACAGAGAGCATCGTCTTCAGCTTGGGGTTTTTCTTCTTGAGGTCATTAACCCGCTCGTACCTGCAGACAGATGGGTGGTCATTGCCTGGAACAATTAAGTCGCGGGGAGTCATCCTGATCGCTCTACATTATTGGGTACATAGTTTTTTGTCGCTGTGATAATCGAGGAAAATGCAACATGGATGCGAATCAAGGAAGCAGAACTTAAAGATGTTGGGCTGCGCGGTGGCGGAACGGTTAGAACGTCGGACTCTCAATCGAGAGAACCCCGGTTCGAATCATCTTGCTGCCGTTTCGAACCTTTGACAATTTCGTTCACCCCACGTTGCCACAGTTCGCCCAGCTACACAAATGAGTACCCGGCTGCACACATAGGTGGATGTAGCGTTCGAGTAGTAATTGGAGCGTGGCTGAATGCTTCCCAGAGGTATGCCAGAGGATGAAGAGCAAATCGCTTTGAACAGTACCAAGGATTGGATTACGCGCTAATTAACTAATTATATAATTAACTAATTATATATATATATATATATATATATATATATATATATATATATATATATATATATATATATATATATATATATATATATATATATATATATATACATATATATATATATATATATATATATTTATATATATATATATATATATATGCATTGTTTCATATAATATATATATATGCATTGTTTCATATAATATATATATATATATATATATATTTATATTATATGAAACAATACACGATTAAAAATTCATTAGAACAAAGAACAAAAAACCGCTTACAAAATACTGGGAGAGAACGTATTTTAAAATTACACACCTTTCCCAACAGCATGCCTAAAATAACGTGTCCGCGTAATTTCATTTTTGCCACCACGATCCATCGAAAACAAAACTAAACTTACATTCCTTTCGTGTTCCCGTTCGATTCATCGTTCCACTCGTAGGCAGTAAGCTTGTTGTTCTTCATTGTTGCGAAGGCGTAATTGATGTGCGTACAGAGGAACGGGTCGATGTCTTCAGGCATGAACTTCCCAGCTCCTTTCCGGTACTGGGACCAGTTGGTGTAATAGCACACACGCTTGTAGGTGAAGCCATCTACAAAGACCGATGCTTGAGATTATCATAGGCACAACAGTTCAGTTCCTCTTTGTTAATCAAAGCCAACGGATTTTTTTTGTATCAGAGCTATGCTATAATGAAATGAATGCAAGAATTGGTATTCATATAACGCATTTATGCTATTTACGCTCATAAAGGAATATGATTTATTTTATAATCAAAACTAATTTAAATCCTTATAATTGAAGTAGTTTTGAAACATCTAATCCATATTTTATGTTGTTTTTGTACAATGAGAAACTAACTGTTGATATTTCTTGCGCAAATATATCAACCACATTCAGTGATGTTCTAAGATATTTGATATCCATGAAAACAAATATTGTTTCCATAAGCTATTATTTATAGACGCTTAGTTAAATAGTGAACGTAAATAAGTGGTGTCAGAAATAATGCCACTATTGACATTCTTCAAGCAGAAATGTATGTAGGTTAGATAAATCAAAACACGTGGCCGGTTGCAATCATGACCAACAAGTACAGATAAGTCACACAAAAAGAAAATTATCAACCACATTCAGTGATGTTCTACGATATTTGATATCCATGAAAACAAATCTTGTTTCCATAAGCGATTATTTATAGACGTTTAGTTAAACAGGCCACCGATTATCTGCGTTATGTAAATAAGTGATTTCAGATATAATGCCACTTTTGACATTCTTCAAACAGAAATGTATGTAGGTTGGATAAATCAAAACGTACGGCCGGTTGCACCTCTGACCAACCTACAAGTACAGATAATTCAGGGAAAACGGAGTTTGAACATTTTATTATTCTGCTTATTTAGTCATGTAATTTTTGTGTTTACCGCTTTATAGTTATCAAGAGTAACATCTCAGCTATATACAAGAATAACGAATACTTATTGCGAGTCCAACAATTGTTCATCTATATAAGGCCCACTTTACACTATCGCTGGACATTTCCCTCTATTAATTATTCTTTGTGAGAGTGAGTATTCAACCTTGTCAAATTTGGTTGTAAATTACTTTTCAGCAAACAAATTGGGGAAAATAAAATAAAATGTATTTTCTTCGACCGGTATGACACCTTGAATTGAGTGTTAAAACATAAATATATCAATTGTCCTGTACTTATTCCGACGGTTACTAAGTTAGGGAACGAACATATATGAAAGTGAATAAGTGTACCTACCAGCGACATACAGGACTGCTAACAGCAGACACGCGCAGTAGTATACGAACGACATACTGCGGCTGTGACAGGTCGCCGTGTCTTACTGTATACGATGTACGTTCTAAGTAGTGCAGTCTTTGCTTCCGGTTCACAGACAACGGCAGAGCAACCGCCGTCACCGTCTATTTATACGCCCTGTTCGCGTCGGCGTAACGCCCTTTGACTGTTTCTGTCCGGCTGCTAGACCTCGGACGTCAAGGGCGTCCAACACGTGCCAAAAATTGATGCATCACACGATCTGTTTCTCAGAATCAGAATGTGACCCACCGCTGAATGTGGGCGTGATTTTGTCGGGTCGCGCTGGTAACATACGTCCCCTTGCCCGTGTGTGGCATCATTGACGGCTAAACTAGCATCGGAATTAACGTCTCGCCGCTCGGCCATTAGAATACTTCGATAAGAGACGAACGACAGCTGGTGGCGATTACGGTCGCGCGACCATGCCAAAGAGATGACTATCTGATTTCTCGTTTCAACTAACCTCTGTGCGTTTTGCTGGATGTAAAGTGCAGTCGGGTTGGCGACCAACCATAAATCAAACCTTCTCACAATGCCGACAGAGTACCACAAATCTACCCATTGACGTGCCGGTGAAATCGCGTAGCGGAGTCCGAAAGATACTACACGAAGCATAGACTAAACGTGTCGACTGCAGTCAATTTAACGTGCGGCTATAAATCTAATCTGTACTGACCAACATAATAACAGATAGCGAGTCGCATTCAATGGCCGGTGGTTTGAAACCGTATCGCAGCGGAAACGCCATTTTAGTGGTCATTAAATAAATAACGGTAATCAAAGCATGTGTTAAGTTTACGTTGTAGCCGGCCAAACAGGATCCTAGCTCGCATGAACGTCGTGTTTGTTGTCATCAATAGTTGAGTCAGGGCTGAGTCAACGAAACATCCGCGAAGGCGGCGTCGGATCTTCCGCAACGACCTACTAGTTCAAAATACTTATCCTTATGAATGTATATATATATATATATATATATATATATATATATATATATATATATATATATATATATATATATATATTGTTGTAAACATATACATATATTTATGTGTGTGTGTGTGTGTATATATATATATATATATATATATATATATATATATATATATATATATATATATATATATATATATATATATATATATATATATATATATATATATATATAATATACATATTCGCAACAAAATGCTTTATTTTCTTTTAAACAACAGTGACCACCATATTATTGATACAATATGTTGTTATATAACTGTATGTAGGTGGTTAAATTTCGTCGGTCCAGAATCGAGCACTTGTTGTCATGGATACACTGTTGTTCTGCAACCAGTTTGGTATCCACCAGAGGTGCCACGGCTGATTTTATGTAACCGTTTTGGATGTAATCGAATGCATCAGATATGTCAGAGCACAACAGACCAGGCAACCAGCAAGATTGAAATGGATATTGCACAAAACATCAAATTTCTAGTTACTGAAAACATGAATACTTGTATAACCTGACAAAACACAGTAGCTTCTCTATCACACTGGATCTTTTGCATTTCAGTTCATTATCGCATGTCGAGTAAAGGTGATTTTAGATATGCACGAGAGTATATACGCAGTCAAGTGCGATAGCGTATCAAGAACTATACATCTAATGCCTTCGAAAAAAAGTTTTACGACCGAACATAAACCACTGTAATATTAGAAATAAAATAAGTACCACGTATAGGTTACGCAGATAATGCGTATAGGTGAGTGCACTTAATTCTTTTTTGATTATGTGTTACTTTTATAAATAGAATACATGCATGCAGATGGGACTGTCTAATTTAAATATAAACGTTTGCTTTGAACATCACACGAAAGCCTCACACCCAGCAAACACAATTATTTTCTAAAAACGTTAGAAAAATGTGTCCACAAATGTCATGAAACTGTTTTTGAAAATGTCATACGCAGGTATGACACCTGTACTTATTTGCAGCGTGTACTTATTTTCAGCTAACCAGATTCAAGTTAGCATCTTTTTTTGCAGAGCTGTTCCACTTGCATTATATGTGGTGGTGTGAGGAGGATAGGACCACCACGGTAAGTTCCATGAACAAAACTCGGTTTATTGGTACCTCAACAAATATGTTATATCACCTTTAAACTATTCTTTCCTGTAGTAAATACACGAAGTTCACCAGTATAACACGGTTACGTAGTAATATATGAACATTTACGTGATATCTTCAGGAACGATTGGATCGATTATGACAGAGATAGCGTACTGTGCAGCCGTTCTCCCCGAACATTTAGTGTGTATAGAAGTTGGACTCAGTGTTCCACCTCTCCCCGGTACCTGGCGAGTGTCCAAATTTTCACCACTGCCAAACAAGTGTTAACGTTTCTACATAATAACTACGACTGGATTATGCTTTGCTATTACAAACAAAACACATAAATGGGACTGGTGCTTCGATAACGCTGCTGAAGAGTAATGTACATGTAAACTGTCGTGGAAAGATACGTTAGGAAGTATAAAGGCGTTCACACTGCAACTTGGTGTCAAACTATACACACAGCCAAGTGATCAGCGGACAAAAACCAATGTTGAATACCTGGAAATGACATCTGGGATGTTTCATAGAATATCTGCAATGAAACTGGGGCAGTTGGCTTATGAGATGGCGCTGAAAACAAGATACGAATGACAAACGTATATCCTCATATAACCGCAATACAAAAGGTTTAAAAAAAAATTAGCACGAAAGGCCCAAAGTTGGTGTGATGCTGAATAAAAATAGGAGATTCGTCCGCTGAAAGCAAACGTACGGCAGTTGTTGACGATGTGGCCAACGGTTTGCCGACAGTGGCCGCATTCACAGCGTGACGTATCTTTGATGCGTCATCTATGTGTGAATTCCGGTGCGGTTTGAAGGGGTCCACCGACATCGAGGAAGATCAAATTCTGGAGTTCGGTTATTTGAACAAGATACTTGTTTCTGTGCGTTGATCCCCACTCTCGTATCCACCTCTCGTTCTCTGCGATGGCAAACCCAGTCTATCAAGGGGATGCTGCTTCGGCCCAGAAAGACCGTCGCGAAGTGATGTACTGCTATGGTTCTGGGTTGAGATCTCTCCATATTGTGAATTATTTATTGTGCACAATACACTGCCATTTACCGACATGGTGGTGAATGTGGTCCAACACAGGCTGTGTTCATAAACACTGCATTGTTGCACGCCATATAATATCATTATACAGAAATAACGTTGAACTAATACACCTGAATCAAGTTTGCACCCCCACAACTGCACCCAGTATGGCAGACTGTGGGCAGTCACAAGACACAACAGTCACAATTGGCGGCCATCTGCGATGACCCAACAGCTAAATATCTTCCCCAGATGTGTGCAAAATGTGATGTCTTTAAAAAAAACCACAATTCTGTAGCTGCTATATTGCATGTATTTTACTCGTTAACTGGGTGGTCAGTTAATTTATTTTGCGGATGGGAAATTGTGTGAAAGGTACCATATTCACGTTCGTGACATGGGGAGCACACTACACAAAGTACACGCACGCACGCACGCACGCACGCACGCACGCACGCACGCACGCACGCACGCACGCACGCACGCACGCACGCACGCACGCACGCACGCACGCACGCACGCACGCACGCACGCACGCACGCACGCACGCACGCACGCACGCACGCACGCACGCACGCACGCACGCACGCACGCACGCACGCACGCACGCACGCACGCACGCACGCACACACACACACACACACACACACACACACACACAAACAACATGAGACAGAAGATATCGCACGAGTGTTCTGCGAAGCCACCGAACGGCCAATGAGACGTTAATTCGTGTAGATTCGTCTGGAGTAACCACAGCCAACGCATGTGACAGCTGTAACCTCGGTCCCACGCACATTAGTACATCTTCCGCGAGATCACAACTATATCATCCAGTGCAGCGGCGCACTCTTACTCCGTCGAAGTAAAAATGGTGTTAGCAGCTTATATACATGAAATGTGTACAAATGCTCAGGGGTTTCTGAGAACTGGATTTCTGGTTAAGTTCTCGAACATGGGAACTTAACTTTATCTCATATATACTCATTTACAAAATGAATCACTTTAAATTGTTATCCTGTTGCCCCTCGCCTTTGGCCCTCATTAAGTTTAGATTTAACAAGATTTAACAAGATTGCCATCCCAAACAACAAGTTCCAGATGGCAAGTGGACAAGGAAGCCATTGGCTTATCGAGAGTCCAACAATTTTCTCATTTATGTGTACCCCGCCCTTATCAAATATCTGTCAATTCTATTTTTAAACATATTCACACTACTAGCATTAACACAATCATTTGGCAGTTTGTTCCATTCATTTATCACCCTCTGTGAGAAAGAGTACTTTCTCATGTCCAACCTACACTGCTCCTTAACTAATGCTGCTTTGTGTCCTCTGGTTCTACTGCCTTCTTTAAGCTTAACGAACATATTCCTGTCAACATCCTCATAACCATTCACCATTCAAACACTTCTATTTGGTCTCCTCTTAGTCTCCTGGTTTCTAGTGTTGTCAAACCACATTGTAATAAGCGACTTTCATAACCAAGGTCTCATAATTCTGGAATCATTTTAGTTGCTCTTCGTTGTATAATTATGCTATATATAATCTTCCATATTATTGATTTTCGGTGGTTTTGCCTTATTTCTGAATGTACTCACAGTTGTTGGTTATACGTACATTTCACTTAATGAATATTAATTGTATTGTAACAGTTATCAAAACAAGTAAGCCAAAGGTGGTAATGGATAGGAATTACATAGGCATACTAGAATCAAACTAGAAATGCCAGGTCTTTATTTAGATATTACGCCTTTTTTCTTTCTCACTCCTGTTTTCCTTTTTATATTATCTTGTTACTAGTAGAACCTAGTCCAATTATAATTACTGAAAATTATTTAAACTGTATATGTGATTTCCTCGAGATATTTATTCTCACCTAAACCACAAACAATGACGTTTCTTTTACGGCTGTTAGTATTATTTGTTTTATTAACGCAGTGCATGTTTTCCTGTTCATGCTACAGTTTGTGATGTCAAAATCTCAAAACTGCAAACAGTAATGCAACATACACATGAAATGTTCAGCTATACTAAAATAATGGTATCAGATAATATCTGCCATATTCTTGGAACAATGTTATATGCAAATACATAATAATTATTTATAAACTGAATGACATATGCAGATGATTTATTTTTACAGTACTATTGAGGTGTCCATAAAAAACTGCTTAAATAACATTCTGCATTCTATATATGATGAAACCAATGAAAGCAATAGTTTGCCAATAAAGAAAACTTCATTATATTATGATACCGATAATTTTAAGTCATTGGTAAATGCTAAAATGAATAGTTTTGGCATATTTAGCACTAACGTTCAATCAATTAACGCTAGCAGCCTTTAATGAGCTAGCAGTCTTTGTACAACAATTGCACCTACTTAACTACGACTTTAGAATTATAGGAATCCAAGAAAGTTGGTTAACAGAACAAGATGATCTATCTGACATCCAATTAGAAGACTATACTTGTATTTCCTTCGGAAAAAATGGTAGTACTAAGGGAGGCTTGAATTTGTACATTGGTACTAGATATAATTATAAAGTATTACAACATATTAAAATGAAACTTGAGAAGGACAGCTAATTGAAATCACTGTGGATGGTCTCATAAACCAGTAATATATACAGACCACCTCGAGACCTACATGTTAACTACAAACAATTTATTGAAGAATTTTCATTGACGGAGATTTCAATATAAATTTGCTTAAAATTTATGACAAAGAATATTCCAGTGAGTTTTATGACATCTTAACAGGATTTAGCTTCTTTCCTAAAATAACATTTCCAACCAGATTTTCTTACCTAAATGGCACATTAATTGACTTTTTTTTATAAGCTAAGCCAAATTATGCCACAATCAACAGCAGGTATTTGAATCAAACAATTTTCAGACTACCAGCCATATTTTTATTTATCGAAACTGTTACAGCTAAAACATTTCCCCTTAAATGAGTCAAAATATATTTACCAAATTAAAAAATAATTAATTCAAATATTATGGAGAAATTAGATCAAAATTCTTTGTCTGGTCCAAATAATAAAAAATACAGCATAATCATGGAAGTATTTGAAAATGCAAATGTTAAATTATGCTCAGAGTCACATTTAACAAATATAAACACAAAAACTCATTACGGATAACAAATGGCATACTCAAATCTATTAAATACAGAGACAACTTACATACAGCAAATTCCACATCAATTGACTATTCCATTAAAAGCATAAACTTAAAAACCTATAATTTTAAAAAGAAGTATAAGAGCAGCCAAATTGATATATTATGAACAATTGTTTAACAAATATAAAAATTACAAAAGAAAATCTGGAAAACTATAGATGAAATGTTGCAAAGATCCAACAAAAAGAGCTCATTACCTATATATTTTAGAGGAGACTACAAAATAACTGACATTGTAGAAATTGCTAATAAATAAACGTTATTCTTTACAAACATAGGACAACACCTAGCCAACAAAATCAGACACACAAGTAAAACAAATCATAATTTCTATCTGACAGGAAATTCTGAACTGTTTTTCCAATTCCAAGAAATAAATGAAGAGTCATTAATCAATTTATTTACTCTTTGAGATTTTTTCATTATTTAATGATAAAATAACTTAAATATTTGTCAAACCTATTTTGGAAGTTATGCACTTGTGTTATTATTATTTTTCGAAAGTACTTAAGTAAGCTAAATTGACTTTGTTGAAAATTATAATACTGGGGTGGCTGCCACTAGAGTGACCAACAATGGTCTTAGTGGCAGTCTCCCTGACCCCTTTTAAGTTTATCTACAGCCAACTGATAATCCAAGCTATTGTAATATCATTATACTTAAGTTTTATTATATTTATGTTGTAAATTTTAGTGTACTATACATGTGTTATTTGCTAACACGTTACTTGAGCTGTAGATTTTCATTGTATTGACAACCGTACTGGTTAATCTGTGGGTGAAATAAACACTTCCGATTCCATTCCAACAGTTCATGGAGACTGTGGCTCGAAGCTGTCGCACACTTCCGATAAGGCGTCGGTAATGGCTGATCGACGTGAGTGAAATCGCTCATCACCGAGGCGGATGTTGCTGAACGCAAACAGGTCGAACAGTAATGAACAGCGACTGAACGCAATTTGACTGCGTCCAGCAACTGACACTAGAAATGGTATATCGGTCTTGTATCAAGCAGGAATATCTCTCAGATAAGAGACTATTGTAGCGCATCTCGACACATGCAAATATAGCACTGTCGTAGAAACGGTATATCGGTCTTGTATCAAGCAGGACTACAGGACTATCTCTCAGATAAGAGACTTGTAGAGCATCTCGACACATGCAAATATAGCACTATCGTTTGAGTTAGATATGTTAACAGATTACTGAACTCGGGTGCACGTAAGTCAATCAGCCGCATAATTGTGTTTGTGTGTGTGTGTGTGTGTGTGTGTGTGTGTGTGTGTGTGTGTGTGTGTGTGTGTGTGTATGCGTGCGTACATGTGTACATACTTCTACACTACACTGGGCGCGCACACTACGTCTAAATTTTGACATATTGTCAGGATCCCTCTTTCATGACGTGTTTCAATGTGTGCGTACGTGCGCGCGTACATGTGTCTACATAACTCAAGTAAACCATGTATCAATGTTGACATTATTGTCTCGTGTGCGTGTATTGTATTGTGGCGTCTGACTGTGCAATACTTCACAGTGCAACCATTTCCTAGTGCAAGGTTACCATTTCCCATATCAAAATAGCAATACATGAATTTATAACCTATTTCTAATACTTATCTTGAAATCGAAAACTGACTGGATATGCAATAAATTAAATGTTTTAATTGATTCGATGAACATCACACCCACTCCATGCATACGTTCGACGACTGCAGCCTGCTAAACCAGCTAATACCGTCACGAAACAGCAAAAACACTAAGCTAACAAAAGGCCGGATGGCTGTATCAGCCAGACTACCATTTCAGCGTATTTTGCAGATTATACAAATATCATTGGCAATAATGCGACGTTATGTATAGTAACATGATAATGATAATGATTTTATTGTCTTCATGATGATACACATCATATACACATGGTACATAGCATATATCAACGAAGACAATGGAAAAGAAGCAATATAGCTTATAATTCCTTGTTTACATAATTCATTAATGTACAGTGCATTGTGCAAAACTGTTAGAACATGTGCAGTGTAACAAGATTGAAGTTGACAGTTGTACTACAAGTTTACTATAGTAAAACTAGATCAGTTGTTTTGAATATTTTTGGTAACATACCCCCGGGGGGGTACTCCCTATTCTGAGGTATACATGTATGTGTCGCGCAAATGCCCCTGTTTTTTGCCATTTTTCTCTCTGTCTGTAGAAAAAATGTAAATCTTCTCTCTTTGTGCCCCAATTAAACCTGAAAATAATTGTCTCTTTCATCGAAGGGGAAATTTCCCATTGAAAATGTTCCGCCCGAACCAATTCGATGCACTCGATTGATATCTTTTAGTGTTATTTTATTATTCATTTTCATATCGTCCAGCACAGTTGTTATAATGTTCTCAATGTCTTCACCTTTTTCATTCTCAGTTATTCCGCCGATTCGTACAGAATTTCTTCGACTGTACTGCTCTAGGTCATCGAGCTTAGCTTCTAAGTGCGTAGTTTTCTCTTCAAGAAGCTTAATCTTACTGTCTTTTTCAGACAACGCTTGTTCTAGACTGTCCAGTCGCTTGTTAATTTTCGTCGCTACGAGATCAGCTATCGTAGTCGCAATATAGGCAAAAACGTTATCGTCTTTCAAAGCATCTTTGATGTGGGTCAACAGTTCATCAGGTGCGCAATATGCAGTAGAAGAAGTTGATCGTGGCTTCCCCATTGTTGTCATAAGGAATTCGACACGTATCACAAGTCAAGTATTGCGTAATATACAGCACGGTCCAGTGATCAAGTATTTTCAATTGAGCGATAATGCATGTTTAGAACGTCAGCGAAGTAATTGCCATGTAATCAGCTGAATAACCATGTTATAGAAACACTTCCAACATTCATGTGTAGTCCAGAGCAATAACGTATAAGATTGTTGTCATGTTTCACCAAATCTGAGGCTCAAAGCGTGACTGACATAGCTTTATTGCGCATCGTAGTCAGACACACCTCGCATCTCTCCTGGTCGACGATGCCACAGGTAACACTCAGTTTCGTGAATGGAAGTATGCCAATAGTTCGAAAAACGGATGCTAATTTATACCAGCTGTCTAGTGTTACCCATCTTACACTTAGGTGCACGCCATACGTTTTTAATTACACCGATGACCTTATAGTTGCATTACGTTAGGCTCAGCAAAAAAGGGTTTCGTTGAATCTAGCGGGAAAATTAAAATTGTCAAATCTTTACGGATTAACAATTACTATAGATATATCGAATTTGTGAAACATTCGTGTGTAGGATGCGTACAATTAAGACACAGTACCTTACAGGAATGGCTGAAGATAGAGGTGGATGGCGTCGATTGTTCTCTGCCTTGTAAGTAAAGGATTTTGCAGTCAATTTGAGCAAAAAGTGTGGTGGTGCTATTCTATGTGACTGTTAGCTCGACCAACGGAAGTTTCAAGATCTTCTCGGCCCCTTCGCTAGTGTCAGTTTAAACTGCCCCCGGTGTTACGTGATCATGTTGTTGGTTGTCAAATGACACAATTTATGTCAAATCGTGGGAAGGTTGTAATACCCGTCCCTGGTGATCGCTAGGTGACTCTCCCGTACCCCAATCGTCGATTCTGTGTCCCACACAGCCGTACGATGGCCCTCTTACTGGTATACATTTTGAGCCTGGCTCCCAGTAACCTACTGGTTTCGTCCACGTAAGTTTGATGATAACTAGGACATGTTAGTTCGTATGTTACCAAACACATGTTATTTTTGTTTTTTGTTGTCCCTGGGGTTCACCACTATCGATCATATGATGTTATATAGTCCCCTCTCCTTGTTCTTGGAAGATGGTGGCCAGTTTATGTTTGATAAGTTGCGCAAGCATGGTAGAAGAATGTTTGGTGTCTTTCTGGTTTGACTCTCTGCACTAAGTGACTTTTTCTTAGCAGTGTTGACCATTCTCTCGAGGTAGTTTATCCGGACTGCTGCTTGATGTGTGGGGTTTCGGTGGCTTTGTCATGGTCAGTGGTCACTAGCCGCTCTGTTGATCAGTGTATTAGCTACTAACCGTTTGTGCTCTATGTGGTGGTTCGTGCATATGATCTTTTCGTTCCGTTTAAAACACCACCACCACCAACAACAACAATCGTGTCAGCATGTAAGTTGGTACCGGATTCTGTTAGATTCATATTGAACGGAGCATTGCTATCACATGACCGTTTTGGTGGTTGTCACATGACAGCAATTCAAGTAAAATCACAGGAAGGTTGTAACACTGGTCTTTGTTGATAGCTGTGTGCCTCTTCCGTACCCCAATAGTTGACTTTGTATTCCCATACAACCACAAAAGGGGCGCTCACGCAGGTATGCTTTTTGACCCCGGTCCCTAGTAACCTACTGATTTTGCCCACGTAAGCTTGATGATACCCAGGACATGTTAGCTTGTATATTACTGTCGTTCTTGGGGTTCGGAAGATGGTGGTAATTTTTTTGTCTGAAACTTTGGTATCCTATTTGCTTATACAGCACTATCTATCTGCACGGGGGGGGGGCGTTTCTCTAAGACAAAAAGCTCATCACGAAAATCTATCGTAACATAGAAGCATTGCAATCGCACAAGGACCGCGAGCTGGTGCTACAGGCAGCGAAGAAGAATCGGCCTCGAGGCATCTATGTGAATAAAGACTACTCACAGATGATCATGGCGAGGCGGAAACAACTGTTACCCAAAATGATGAAGGCCAGGGAAGAGGGGAAATCGCGTATTTGACATTTGACAAACTGGTGGTAAGGGAGCGGCACGATGTCGCAAACCGTGATTAGATAACTAAGTACATTTGCAATATCTTGCTAAAACTTGTTGTGATCTCTTCATTTAACTATGACATCAGATAATACTTACACATGATAAACCGCTTGATTATAACGAACACTGTTATAAACACGAAATAGATACTGAATGTTTGTTGTATAACGATCTGCCTACACACTGCAGATATTACAAACAAACTGATTTTTTTATACACTTTAATGCCCGAGGTCAAATGCCCGAAGTCAAATTTGTCTAAGATAAAGTATACTATCCGAAGTATGGAGTATACAGTTCACATCATTGCAATATCAGAAACTTGGCTTAATGAAAACAATTGGGATAGAAATGAAGTAACCTGAAATGAAGTCGCATTTTCCGGTTACAAATTATATTGTAATTCCAGAAAAAAAAACAAGCAAGGTGTTGGTGGTGTTCCATATATGTGCGTGAATCTCTGCTTAACAATTGTCAGTCTGCTGATATTTGTCTAAGGAACATTTCGTATGTGGCTGATGACTGTTTAGAAAGCATCTTTATCGAGTTACAGATTAGTAAAAACGACAAAATCAATGTCTGTTGTATTTAAAGAGCACCGTATACCAGTATCAGCAAATTTAATGACGATCACTCATTCGTACTGAGAAATCTCACCAGTAAAATTGGATACATATGTGGTGATTACAATATAGATCTATTGCACTGCGAAGAGCGAGCTGAGTCAAAATATTTCCTTGATCAAATGTTCAGCTATGGTTTATACCCCTTGATCACCAGGCCGACTGCTACTATAATATATAACATTTTCTGTTCTGAGTTGTGTAAAAACAAAGTGTGCGGCATTGTTTTAAGTGATGCTACAGATCATATGCCAGTTTTCGTTCTGTGTGACAACAGCACTTATGTGGTTAATCATGAAGACCCAACAGTTAAATATAAAAGAAAATTAGATGAAGATTCGTTAAACAGACTTGAGCACGACTTAAATTATATAAACTGGGAAACTGTAATGAACGAGTCAAACCCTAATTCAGTATTCTCGCGCTTTATGCACGTATAAAGTAATACTTACAACGATGCCTGCCCTGTTAAAATAGCAACGTTAACAGGAAAAACAAAACGGACTGATAAACCTTGGTTAACAAGAGGGCCAACAAATGTCTGCAAAGAGAAAAATAACCTGTACTTAGTGTTTCTAAAATATATGTCAGAATTAACAGAAAGTCGCTACAAAAACAAGTTAACAAACCTCTTACGTCTAGAAAAGAAGAAATATTACAGGAAGAAATTCGAAAATTGTAAAACTAATACAACATAGACTTGGGCAATTCTTAACAACACAATAGGTAAAAGAAAATCTGAAAAAAATATTCCAACGAAATTCGTTTGGTGAAAATCGAGTAGTATTAGAAAGTAAAGAAATAGTTAACAATGTCAGCAAATTCTTTGTTGATATAGGTACCAATTTGTCAAACCTTATAGAACCCTGTCCGGGAACAAAGCCCACCGACTTCGTAAAAACTAACGTATTACAGTCAATGTATATACACCAAATACTGAGGAAGAGGTACTTGACGCTGAGTCTGGGTGCAAAAGTAAAACTTCATACGGACACGATGAGATTAGCATGAAAACAGTTAAGCATGTAATAAAGCAAATTGTAAAATTATATATTACTCACATTTTTAACAGATCACTGATCTGCAGATCATTTCCAAATGATATGAAATTGGCAAAAATCATTCCAGTATATAAGTCAGGTGATTAAATTTTCTATTTATATACGTATATATCTTTTATCCCAATTTTCAAAATACTTGAAAAATATTCAACAAAAGGCTGACATCTTTCATTGAAGCACAACACATACTGTCAGACTTGCAGTATGGCTTCAAAATAATCATTAGACCTCACTATCTCTAACTGAATTTGTTGAAAAGGTTACTTCTGCAATGGATCAATCCCAAAGTATGATTGGTGTCTCTATCGATCTAAAAAAAGCTTTCAATATCATTGACCAAACGTATTGCTAAGTAAATTGCAATGCTATGGATTAAGGGGTTTCGCTCTGAAATGGATAAAAAGTTATTTATCCAACTGCAGACAATATGTATGCTACAATAACAGTAACTCAGAATTCAAGGAAATCAAGTGTGGAGTCCCGTAAGGATCAATCATTTGCCCATTACTATTTTTATCGTGTACATAAACTATTTCTGTTAACAAAAAAATCTATACGGATTATTTATAACCTTAATTGCCATGATCACACATGTGCATTTGTCCATAGCTCAAAAATACTTAAACTTCATGATTTAGTTACACACAAGACTATGGTTATACTCTATAAAGCAAACAATCACTCTTCAAATGATCGTGTTCAAGCATTCTTTAAACCAAGCAGCTATGTACATGTATGGTATAAAAAAGCAAACTGTTTTAAGTTAAAAAAAACAAATGCCACTATTGTCACTCACTGTCAAAGGTATACAAACGTGGAACACTTTAACAAATAACTCAACTGCCACTTTTAACTGAAAGTGATGTTAAATTAAGTTAATTTATTAACAGCACAAACACCACTGTAATAAGTTTATAAATGAATGGTGAATGTTATTTTGTACTTTATTTTAATTGTATTATATTTATTTAGTTTGAGAAGGGCACAACACCTTATAAGTCGTATAACATCAGCTGTATCCATTCAGCTGTATCCATTCAGCTGTATCCATTCAGCTGTATCCATACAGCTGTATCCATTCAGCAGCGACGGCGGCGGCGGCGGCGGCGGCGGCGGCGGCGGCGGCGGCGGCGGCGGCGGCGGCGGCGGCGGCGGCGGCGGCGGCGGCGGCGGCGGCAGCAGCAGCAGCAGCATACCAGCCTATGCACTTGTATTATGTTGTTGTTGTTGTTGAATAAAATGTCATTAATTCATTCATAAAATCCATCATAAGCTAATGATAAAAATTTCCATCATAAGCTTTATAGTGTGCACAATTGGCCAAAATAAATAGAAAAGTTGTCCAAAAGTGGCTGATAATACGATCCATCGAACGCTTTTCAACTACATTTGACTGATTTGCTCACTGGGTGAAAACATTTAATTTAAAAAAAGATGACGCAGAGGACACTATTTCTGTGACACACCCACGACGTGTTGTTTTGATAAGTGAAGTTTTGAGTTTTCAATAACAAAACTTGCGGAGAGCGCCAACAACCTCAACCGAACCATCGAGTATACCAATATGAAGGTTAGGGTGTACATATTTTGGTTAGACACAGCTAAACAATTTGTTTAAAATTGAATAGCAAACGTTTCGCGGACAACCTTGAGCTTCGCGATGCCGTAAAACCGCGCACACGACGACTTGTCGACGTCAGTGCTGTAAAATAGATGCTGTAGACAAAGCCCATAATTTACGGACTATTCAATGCTCACTTTTTGAAAACTTATTTGACTGTGAAAAACTGGATCTCTACGTAAAAGTGGAGTCAAGATAATACGCAGTAAGGTAAATTTGACTGTTTTATGGTGGATACGTTTTGCTTGCTGTAAGTTAGGAGCGTCGTTTCTACGATTTATTCTCAGTGAAACGCGTAATTTTCTGTTTTGATCCTAGCCAAGGTGGCAAGGAACGAAATCGATTTTTAATAGCGAAATCGTGCTTATGAGCTCATAAGAATGTTAGTGAAACGGTACCCTGGACCTGGTGTATTTTTCTTACTGATGAGTTAAACATCCTGTCGTGGAAGTTTGTCTAGTGTGCTGCGTTAACGTGCGGTTTCCAGGGGCGGATCTAGGCTTGTTGGCAGGGCCAGGGGATTCTCAGACTCAGTCAGTCGTAGTCATATACATATGTGATTCTACCTACGAACCGGGGGGAGGGGGGGGACACATGTGTTATTCTACTTACATAAGCCTAAGGGTTAATACTAGCCGGCTGTAATACTTCAGTCTTTACATTGACATTAGTTCCGACGTAAGAACACTATTGTAATATGCTGTGATTATTTCAACATAACAACAACTCGCCATTGTAGAGGTCACGGTACACACACCTGCTCTTTATTGATTGGCTAATTAAATAAAATGACCTCCGTCATTAGTACACTGATGATCGCTAGGGGTCACCATATAATTCAATATGTCACACCCCCTTTTATTAAAATAGAAGATAAACTGCAAAACTAAGTATAGACTAGGCCTACTTTTTAAGATAGCCTTTTAAATGCCAAAGTCAAATATGGGCATAAACACTACTGCAAGACAAAGTTATTATCTGTAACTACTAACACTAACTGTATGTTGAAGTTCAAATTCTGATCAATAACATTGTTCAAGAATTTACTTAACGCCCATCTCAAAGTCATGCTGCCACCGTGGCTTTGACTTCACCCGGGAGCCTCGCCTCGGCTGGGTTGGAGAATGAGAAAGTTCGCTTACTAGCCCGCGACGAGTGTTTGGGATAACTGGCTCGGCAGTTAGTGGTGATCACACGATAGCACGACTGTCCGTTGGACTGTTAACCGCTCGTCGAGGCTCGGCCGTGCGTAGGTCATCATTACGGTCGTCACGCTCTATCGACTCCGGAGGCATGACGTGTGTGACCTCTCTCGACTTGTTGAGAACCCTTTCATTTCGCCGGTAGCTGCCGCCATCCTCAGTGGTGACGACGTATGACCTCGGGGTGTCGCACACTCCAGTGACGATGACGCGGTCCCACGTGTTGTGTAGGCGCACGCGTACATTGTCTCCAATTCGATGTGATGCGCGGGTCGTCGTGCCCCGGTCGTAGAAGCGCTTTTGTCGCGTTTGTCGCCGTCTCAGGGTTGATTTGCCATCGGTAACTACGGCTGGTTTCAATATGTTCGATGTACTCGGCATTTTGTCTCTCAGTTGCCGACTCATTAACAGTTGAGCAGTCGAGTACGGCGCTCCTGTGATTGGAATGTTCCGGTATTGCAGGAGATACATCCAGAAGTCGCGTCCTTCCTCGTGCGCTTTGCGCATGAACGATTACACGATGCCAACAAACTTCTCGCTCTGGCCATTGGACTGCGCTTACCTCGGACTGCTGGTGACGATCTTGAATCCCATCTCAGTAGCAAAGCTCGCCATCACGTGACTCAGGAACGGCATGTTGTAACATATCGTTTCTGGCATTCCGTGCCGTGCGAAAATTTGCCGTAGTACAGAGATGACGCCATTTGCAGTTCTGTAGGTGAGTTGCTCTACCTCTGGAAATTTTGAGAAGTAATCGACGACTAATAAGTAATCGTGGTCCTTGAACGAGAAGATATCTGCGCCGACCTTTGCCCAAGGTCGATCAGGTATCTCATGAGGGATCATCGGTTGTTTGTTGTTCTGCCTCCTGAATGTTGCACAAGTAGCACACTGGGCTACTGTTTCCTCGATGTTAGCAGACATGTTGGGCCAGTACATAATCTCACGAGCCCTAGCGCGACACTTCTATGCCCAGGTGGTCTTCGTGTAACCTAGACAACATCTCTCATTGCGTTGGGCACTACGAGTTTCTCACCCGTGAAGAGCAAATCATCTTCACAGTGGATCGCATCTCGGATTCCCCAATATGCATGTAGTTGTGGAGACGCGTTGTCTTTGTATTTCGGCCAGCCATGCATGACGTCATCGTTCAGTGACGCATCATTCAGTGCTTGAAGCTTCTGTGGCGTAGCAGGGAAGTACTAAGAGACGAAGTGTATTCCCATCTCCATGCTGTGCTCTGGCTGCGAGTCTGTTGACAAAAATGCACGTGACAGGGTGTCAGCTATGTACATTTTAGACCCTTGTACGTATCGAATAGACAGTTTGTACCGCAGCAGTCGGAGCATCTTCAGTTGGATATGCGGTGACGCATTGTGTAGCGGCTTTCTCGTGATCGTCTCCAACGGTTTATGATCGCTCTGCACCTCCACGTCGCGCCCATAGATATACTGGTGGAACCTTTTTGCTGCAAACACAATACACAACAGTTCCTTTTCAATTTGTGCGTATCTGCTTTCAGTGTCCGTCAAGGCGCGAGACGCGTACGCGACAGGCTGACAGTTCTGCAGCAAGCATGGACCTAGACCCTTAGACGAAGAGTCTGCTTGTATCGTGACTGGTAGCTGTGGATCGTACAATCTGAGTACCGGTTTCTCGCTGAGAATCAGTTTCACTTTGTTCATGGCAGCCTTATACTCAGGCAACCATACCCACGGTACACTGTCCTTGAGTAGTGCACACAGTGGTCTGATGATCGCGGCTTTGTTCGGTATGAATGGCGACATTCATACCATGCCTATGAGACGTCGAACTCCATCTTTGTATGTGGGTTCTGGCATACTCAGTATCGCCTTTATTTTCGCATCATCGGGTCGCATGCCGTCAGCTGAGATCATCGTCCCCATGTAGAAGACTTCGGATTTCTTCAACTGCGTCTTCTTCGTATTGAACTTGACACCTCGGCCACGAGCCCGCTCCATGACTCTCCTCAGAGTGCTGTCATGTTCTGCCTCAGTTTTCGCTGCAATTAGCAAGTCATATGCAACTATGTGAACATTTGGAATGTCACCAAACGTTTTATACGTCCACTTCTGCAACACTTCGCTAGCACTGGTGATTCCGAAAGGCATTCGAACAAAACGATATCGCCCGAATGGGGTGTTGAAGCAGCATAGCAATGAGCTGTCTTCGTCAAACTCCACCTGCCAGTACGAGTCCTTCTTGTCGAGAATGGTGAATAGTCGTGCACCCCCCAACTGCGTACTGATTTCTGTAAACGTCGGAATCTGGAAGTGTTCTCTACGAATGTTCTTATTCGTGCGCTTTGGATCTAAACACAGACGAATAGACCCGTCCCGCTTCTCCGTTATGACGAGGCTATTCACCCAGTCGGTTGGTTCTTCGACTGCGATGATGACGCCTTGTGCTTCTAACTTCTTCAACTTCTCTCGTAGAGGTTCGTACAGAGTCTGCGGCACCCGTCTTGGAGGGTCGATGACAGACTGCGCTTCTGGGTTCAATTCGATGTGGTATTTGCCAGGGTAGCAGCCAAGACCAGAGAATACGTCTTTGTGTTCGTTCTCGAGCCTGTCCATCGTGATTGCTGGCTCGGTTGCCTCGACTGCGTCTATTTGTTGGACTCGATCACTCAGACCAAGAGCCACGATGACCTCAAGTCCTAAAATCGGCACGCTCTGGTGACGTACAGCTCGGCAGTAATGCGTTTGTCACCAACTTGATATGTCACTTCAGCAACACCGTCATGTTCGACTACTCCGCCTCCAAGTGTTTTGAGAACGACAGAGCTGCAGTTCAGTTTTGGCTTTTCTCTGATGTGCTTCCATCTTTTCATTGGCATCGTATTTGTCTCTGCACCCGTGTCCACCTTCATCTTTATGCGCGAATTGCACACATTGACGTACGAGTACCATGAAGACGATGCATCGTGTTGTAACGATTCGACACATTTGACGACCGAGTGAAGGAAGAACTCATCATCACTGCTGTCTTCATCATGACCATGCGGTGTCGTCACCGCGTGCTTTGATTTACACACTGCTGAGTAGTGGTTTCGCCCGTTGCACTTGTAACACGTAGCGCCGTACGCTGGGCGCTTGCGCGCTTCATTCTTGGTTCCGCAGCGTCTGCATAGCTGGTGTTTGTTTGCACTGGTGGCGGCACGGTGGTCGTTCTTAGATGAAGAGTATCCTTGGTTGCTACGCTGAGAGAAGGGAGTAGACTTTGTATCTTACTTTACACGACGTCCTTTTACGTAGTTGACCGCCTTCTCTGTGGTTGATTGTGTGTAGTGTGTTGACATTGACCTGACCTCATTCTGTGTGACCTCAAACGCAACGCACGATTTAGTCTCGAATCATGTTCCCTTTCTCTGCAAACTCGCATGCATCTGCTAAGTTTTGTATTGCTGTCAGGTAATCAACAAACGGCTGTTGTTCGGCCCGCCTGTATGTCCATAACTGGTATCGGCTGAATACAGCTCGTTTTAGGCCATTGAAGTGATCTTTGAACTTTTGCATTACCTGAACGTAGCTTTTGCTGTCTTCGCCGGCAGCCTCATCGAAGGTGAAATGATTGTATCGTTCGAGAGCGTCTGGTCCAATCGAAGCCAACAGCATAGGGATTTTTATGTTGTCGACTTTTGCATCGCTCTCTGTGGCCGTCATAAACAGGTTAAATCGCTGTTTCCATAAACGCCGATTGTCGGCAAGATTGCCCGACAGACTTATACTGTCCGGCGGCCGGAATTCGAGCGACATTTTACGATCTTACCGCTTCCGACACCATGTAATATGTTGTGATTATTTCAACATAACAAAACGCTATTGTAGGCGTCACGGCACATACACCTGCTCTTTATTGATTGGCTAATAAAATAAAATGACCTCCGTCGTTAGTACACTGATGATCGCGAGGGGTCACCATGTAATTAAATATGTCATAACTATGATATAACAAAAACACTAGCGGGGAAAAGAAGAAATCCTTCAAAACCAGTTAAATACTTCAACCTTAAACAAGGAAGCGGAGCAAATATCAAGATGGAAAGAACTCTTCAAAGAAATCGTCAACAGAGATCCATAAGCAGAAAGACCAGACATACCAATAGCAGAAGTGTTATTAAGTGTTAACACAAATCCTCCTTCGAAGGCTGAAACAAGAAGAGCACTGAAGATGTTAAAGGAAAGAAAGACGCCGGGACCAGACGGCATACCACCAGAGGCTCTGAAAGCGGACCCGATAACAACAACATATATGTTGCACCATCTATTCCAGAATGGAAAATGGATACCTTGTAAAACTGCCAAAGAAAGGTGATTTGGGAATGTGGAAGAACTCTCGTATCCGTACCAAGTAAAGTCTACTGAACAGGCTGAAAGGAGCACTGGATGAAAAGCTACGTGAGGAACAAGCTGGTTTTCGGAAAAAAACAAATCAAGTACTGACCATATTGCTACACTGAGAATTATCATAGAACAATCAATTGATTTGCAATCACCCCTATATATTAATTTCATAGACTTCGAGAAAGCTTTTGATAGTATATACAGAGACGTTATCTGGATGCTGATGCATCAAAATGGAATACCAACAAAGTTTTTGACATTAATCCAGCAGATGTACGAAAAATCCACCTGCCAAGTCATCAATAACGGAAAACTGTCTGAGACATTTGAAGAAAATACTGGCGTAAGACAGGGGTGCATCATATTACCATTAATTGTTATCATGGTGATCGACTGGACAATGAGCGAGACCAAAGGGCCAAAATGACATCCAGCGGACATTCACTAAACAGTTGGATGATCTAGATTTCGAAGACGACATCTGCCTACTATCACATACACACAAACACACGCAAAAGAAGTCCAGCAAATTGAAGCAGGAAGCAGAAAAGACAGGCTTGAAAATAAACATACAAAAACAAAAAACAGTACACAACAATCTAAAGTACAGCTGATGGGAAAATATATAGAGGGGGGCAACAAATTCACCTATCTCGGAAGTGTAGTGACAGACAAAAGAGGAACATATGAAGGTGTCAAAAACAGGATTGGAAAGGCCAGGCATGCTACTACATGGAGAACAACCAAGAAAACAACCCGAATGCTACTGACATTCATTAAAAAATGTCTGAAATACATCCTGAAAACCAAATGGCAAGATGAAACCACAAAAAAAAAAATCTGGAGGAGGACAGACCAACACAGCATCAGGAAAGAGATTGCAAGAAGAAAATGGACATGGATAGGACACATTCTCCGAAAACAAACCAACAATGTCAAGAGACAGGCCTTAGACTGGAATCCACAAGGAAAAAACAGGCAGATTCAAAACTACTTGGAGGAGACCAGTAAACGAGGAAGTAAAGAAACATGGAACCACCTGGAAAGAAATGACGAAAGCAGCAAATAACAGAGTGCGTTGAACAATAGTCGTTTTGGCCCTATGCTCTACCTTGAGCGAAGAGGACTAAATAAGTAGGCATGTTCCGATGTAGGCATGTATACGTTACCGTAATATTTGCCACGGACACGGGGGGGGGTCTAAGACCCTCCCTCCATGGCCTGGAGGGTTCTTGAGACCCATAAGACCCCCCTGGATCCGCTGCTGGTTTCGGTGGCTTTGTTATCGTCAATGCCAATGCAGCTGATCTGCTATATTGATCAGTATTGTAACTACTGACCGTTTGTGCACCATACTGTGGTTAGCGCCCAAGTATTGGTCGATGTATATGGGATTTCTGTAGACAGTCACCCGTGTGCTACCGTCATCATTCACATGTATGTGTCGAAGAATGGTAGTTTGCACTCTCGTTCCTGCCTTTTATGTTTGGGTATGTGACTATGTTGTTGAGGTTTGTTGTGAATTATTCCATGTAGTATTCATAATCTGCACGAATGTTTCGTCGACATATCTATTCCAGGTCGATGGTGGGTTGGGAACGCTGGTGATGGCTTGTCTAACCAAAGTTTTCATGTACAAGTTGGCTACTGAGTGACACCGGAAACCCCATTAATTGAACAATAGGTAGGTGGTGTTGACGTTGAATTTCAAACCAAATCAAG
The DNA here is from genome assembly GCA_963662155.1 of Lamellibrachia columna. NCBI lineage: Eukaryota > Metazoa > Annelida > Polychaeta > Sabellida > Siboglinidae > Lamellibrachia > Lamellibrachia columna. Next base: position 22,896,946 of record OY759266.1, read on the forward strand.
GTTCTAAAATGTCCAGAGCATAATGCAAATGTTACTATGGACATAGTACAGTTTAATGTCTAGACTGGGTCTACTGCATATACATGACAAATTGACGGCTACTGGGCAACGATAACACGACGAGCAACGACTGGACCATAAATTTCAGAAAATGTTAGGATGTGGCACTGGCGATTTTATGGCGAAGATAACATGATAAGCAACAACAATAAAGTGATGAGACAGCCGCGTCATACTTCAAACATAAACATGTTAATTTCAAGAGATACAGATAGGAGGCGTTGCTGTGGGCTTCGATAATTACAGTGTGATGCAGTTTGGTGACACGCCCTTTGTAACGGAACGGGCCATTTATGCCGTCGTCGCGACAACACGAGTTCGAGATGATGCCATTTTATCACAATCTCGTCCGAGCGCAACGCTTGTGGGTTCTGTCTGCGTCACAATAGTGGGCTGCGGTGATTGTGTGGTAGGGCTTCGGACTTCGGTCGAGGCGATCGGGGTTCGAAACCATCTGCTGCCGTTTCGAAACTTAGGCAATTTCGTTTACCGCACTTTGTATATTTCGGAAGATACACTCAAATCCGTTGGTCCCTTCTATCTGGTGTATATGCCAGGGGAAGCAAAATGTCCATGACGCGGCTCAGTCAATTCCGCTAACTACCTCGCAAGAGGGTACGATTTAATGAATGCGGCATAATACTACAACCGTCGGATCACGCCATTGTCAACGTCATTATGACGGATGTAGCAACACTGCGCTGCAGACACAATAGTTGGACACAGGAATTGTTTTATATTTACAGTTTTACAGTTATTCGTTAGTTCAATGATTGACTACTTGATTGCATGCAGTCGACAACTTTTGTAATACCAACCAGGGACGGATCTTGAATTTTACTATCGGGGACTGCATGCACACCCCCATAATGTTTTGCCATGCTTAAAATGGTGCGTAGTGGGGAATAACGTGGAGCGTGGTGGTGGTCGATGGCGGCAGCGGTGATGCGCCTTTTGGCTTGGTTTACGAGGATTTCATTATTATTATTATCATTAAGTACGAACAGAGCAGACTCAATCCACCCAAATCCGATCACCTGGCTGTACAAACAAGGCTGCACATGTAACATAAAATCATATAGATATAAACATCCGTGTACAACATACCAACTCCCCGTCATGTCATATCTTGTCGCAAGTCGAACCCTACCAACCCATGTAAAGCCAATACTATTTGTCAGGCTGTTGGACAACCAACCACAAGTACCAGGGCGTTAAATTGTGCACACGAAGTTGATGAAATGACTGAAAATAAAACGCATTGCACATCCCTATAAATACCCTACGTTAGAGGATGATCGATCCTCACCACTCGGTGTAATACCTAACGTGTCAAAAACATTTGACAACGACGTGCGAGTGGGAAGCTCTGACATTTTAAATCCCACTCTTCTCCTTTTTGACGACCCCATCTCGCCTAAGGTGTGTCATAACAAAATAAACGGCTGCTGCGTTGTCATCTCTTTTTATTATTCATATCGACGGACGACAAAGTCGGCGGATTCTGTGCAAACATGAGATGTTAAATCTTACGAGTAGCATCGCTACGCCGTTCTGAGCAATGTTGCTGACCAACTAAGATGACAACAATTAAGTGCATTATATCAGACTGACACATGTAAAATATGTGTTTTCAGACTAAACTATAAACATAGTCGGTCAAACTAGTCAGTCTGTCTGCAGTAATGTAGGACTCTCTCATTGATGTTGGACTCCCAGTTGCAATTCCCGATGTTCGTGTCGAACAGCGTACCTTTCGGACATCTGCCGTGTATCGTTTTATGGTAGTAGCATTTAATGAACCTGGTGCAATCGCCTCTGAATGGATAGATGCCGAACCGTTTGTTCCTGCATGAGTTCTGAGGTAGTCCTGGAGAGATAACATTGTTAAGTGATGTTGAATAGAAAAGCAGTCGCATATAACGGTTTGGGTTGGTATTCTGCGGTGTTGCAATTATGATTAACAGTAACTAAATAACTGTCATTATACTAACCGGCATAGTCTGGTCTTTTCGTGGTGGCCGAGGCTGGTCTTCTCGTGGTGGCCACGGCTGACCTGCAGAAATGGAAGTTCACTTTGAAATCATTATAAAACTATTTACTTTATATTTGTAATCGTATAAAAATACACACTGAAACATATAATAATAATTAACTTCTATGGCGCCTATATCCTCAGGAACCTGAGCTCAGAGGCGCAACAAAACAGAATCAGTAAGCATAATCGTGAACAGGGACGCGCAAAAGTCAGTATCAGAACGAGGGACAACCAACATTTATGGTGGAAATGCAATTTGGAATAGATGTCTTGAGTTTTTTTTTCGGAAAATAGCAATAGTTTCAGATGTTTTCAAAGTGATAGGGAGTTCATTCCAGACCTTAGGCGCAGCGACAGAGAAAGCACGTTTACCCAAGTTAAGTTTTGTTTTAGGTACAATAAGTTGTGAAATTGATGATCTTAGCTGCCTAGGGATATTTGAAAGATGCAGGAGACTAGCCAAGTAGGGTGGTTGTTGTGTAGATAGAGCACGATATGCAAGAGTGGACAGCTTAAAATTAATTCGATAAGAAACTGGAAGTCAGTGTAACTGTTTAAGTAGTGGTAGTGACGGTGAAAACCGAGGCGCCCTGAGAACCACACGCTGGTAATACTTTTCGCTTTATACGCATAATTAATTAAACCTTTGTACACTACTATATTTAATATAAAGTAGTTTGTGACTCTTTATGTATGTATGTACATGGGTAAGTATGTACGTATGTATGTACGTACTGTCTGTCTCCTCGTAGCTTTCGCATGAATGTGGCTGAAATTTTGAAGGCGTGCCCGGGGGTCCACAGCGATGGTTCGAACATATTTGAAATTCCCACATGGGTGAGGTATTACGTCGAAGGAACCAATATGGACGTTTTACGTAAATTACGTAACTCAGAACAACAGTTGCAACTGTTAACAACACTATGCGTGTTTCACCCATTGTTACGTGATCTACGTCAAACGTCTACCGAACGCTTCGTGAAACCGGCAGTTGTACCCATTTCTGTGGCGCGAACATGTCAAATATATTGGTGCTTGGAAAGTTTATGTAGCTTGTGGCAGATTTAAGATCAGAAGATGCAGGAAAACAAAGACAGAAAATATTTTCTAGTAATTTGAACCTTTTTTATTTTGCGAACTCCCTCTAACTCCATGAATGTCTCTCTTTCGCCCGTGCTTACACTGAGAGTAATTAAGTTAATGTAAGGTCATATATTGTGACAAATTGACTTGGCTACCGATATAACGTATAATTACAAAGCAGAATTCGTCAGTTTGATCGAATGCTTCTGGCGATTCAATCAATCTGTTTCCCCACCAATACAAGGAACATAGTTTACAATAAACAATGACTGGTTGTATGAAATGGAAAAGTAAAATCAAAATGTTTATAACACTTTCTCCAACTTGAAGACACATTATTTAAATTAAATTAGTCACGTTTCCATTTGGTAATATAGAAAACGTATGTAAAATATAACCCACCCTACAATAGTATGAAGTATGTGATGTCTGACTCATGTTAAAATGTTGCATGTGTATAAATGACTCACATTTCAATTTAACAAGATTTAACAAGATTGCCATCCCAAACAACAAGTTTCAGATGGCAAGTGGACAAGGAAGCCATTGGCTTATCGAGAGTCCAACAATTTTATCATCTATGTGTAGCCCGCCCTTATCATATATTTGTCAATTATAATATATAATTGGTAATATATGTTTTGTATGTTATGTCATGTATAATCCACACTTCAACTCGATGATGTATGTGATATTTGAATCGTGTCTAAAGTTTGTGATGTGTGTAAATGATTCGTATTCCAATTTTGTAAGGTATGTCTTATATCACCTACACTTTAATTGTATGTCTGTGATGCTTGACTCATGTTTAAATGTCGTGTTGAGTCTAAATAACTCAAGTTTCAATTTGGAGTGATTACGCCATTACCAATTTATCTTCAATTTGTTAAAGGTAATACATGAACGTTGATTAATCGTTTTTAAGGAATGTTGGAGGTCAAAAGAATAATTCTCTAAATCATCTACTACAACTAAATTATGAATATTCTTTAGATGGCGAGCCTAAAATTATTATACATTTTTAATATATATTATATATATATATAACTACAACTAAATGTTATATAATATATATATACTACAACTAAATGAACACTATGAATATTCTATATATATATATATATATATATATATATATATATATATATATATATATATATATATAATATATATATATATATATAAATCGTGTACTACAACTAAGTGAACACTATGAATATTCTTTAGATGGCGAACCTAAAATTATCATACATTATATATATATAAAGATTTTATGATAATTTTAGGTTCGCCATCTAAAGAATATTCATAGTGTTCACTTAGTTGTAATAGATGATTTAAATTATCATACATTCTTTATATATATATATATATATGTATAAAGAATGTATAATAATTTTAGGTTCGCCATCTAAAGAATATTCATAGTGTTCACTTAGTTGTAATAGATGATTTAAATTATCATACATTCTTTATATATATATATATAAAGAATGTATAATAATTTTAGGTTCGCCATCTAAAGAATATTCATAGTGTTCACTTAGTTGTAATAGATGATTTATATATATATATATATATATATATATATATATATATATTATACACATTGTAATGATGAAGAATTAACAATAAAACAGAGAACACACAAAATACGTTTACAATATTAAGTCTAAATTATCAGGGCATTAATGCAAAAATAGACCAAATAAAATTAGAAGACTTAAGAAACAAGGACTGTGAACTTAGTGCCATTTGCTTGTGTGGATATGTGATGACTCCAACATTTCACTGTTATAAATAGATGGCATTTTAATTAGTCAAACTTCTGATCATCTTCCATACTTCATTCTTCTGGACAGCATATTAACCACTGACACTATACTCAGATTCATTCAAATAACACAGCAAAATCCAGATTCGCTTCAAAAGTTTAGATTGTAATTAATAAACTCAAATATTTATGGTAAACTAAACAAGAAAACTGTTACATCCTTGAGGAAGCTATATCTAGTGCTGTGTTTTATCAGTCAGTGTGATGGCTTGCTGTTTCCTTCTGAATGTATAGCCCTGGATGCTTTTTCCGATCATCGATTCAATGATCTGAGAATCCGATGAAAGGCCTGCCCAGTAACGATCACTCCTGCGGAATACATGTTTCCCGAGTTTGAAGCTCGTGTGAACATCAGGGTGTTGATTCTCCAACTCCAGCATGTTGTTTAGGTACACATATGCAGACTTGCCATACAATGTGCGACCTCCTCAATCGTTTTGTCCAAAGACATCAAATTATCAAACAAACTAGCGGCTTCTTTTAAATCTCCATTGCTGACAGCTGTACTGGAAGGTGGGTCGTGTGTCGCTCCCTGCGTGCCATCGTGTGGTTTGTCAAGTGCGTCTGTGCCTGGCAGTGGAGAGTCGTATGTCATTGCAATGAGCATGGCGTTTAGCGCTGCATCCACAAGTACATGGTCACGGACAGCCGTGATATAGCCTTGCCAGTTAGCACATTGTCGACGGCATTGCTTGCGTAGATTACCTCCGGTAGTTCTTTCAGGCCAGAACCAGCCATCAAGTGGCCAATGCAGCCAAGAAAGCTCATTTCCATGTGCAGACTACCGAGTCTGAGGACAATTTCACGTAAATTACTTGACTGTGGTTCCCCTGAGGTGATAAAAATGGCTTTCCGCCATAGAGGTTGATCGAACGTTAAGATTGGCGTTACTCCCAATCGTTTAGCTTGGGCACATACGAATTTGAGCGTAGAGTAAATGCATGTCAGATCACTGGGATCCATATCAATCAACGGCAGGAATTTGATGGTTGATGGTTCTGGGTGCAGTCCATGCTGGGCATGTTGCATGACTCCAGACCAGCGTGGTATGGGTGAACGCAGCAGTAGAGACGTTTTCTAAAGCAAGTCAACGTTGGAAGTTTCATCTTCGACATCCACTTTGGGTAGTCTCTGATAGACGAGGTCATTGATTGAAGTATCAGTCGCACTGAAGTGGTTGATGTTGATGCGCCCAACAGCAGCTAGGTCTTCAGAACTGACAGTAACTAGGAATCGGTGTGCAGGTCTTGATGCCTGGTGAAACGGCTGCAATAATGCCCATCGCGCGGAAAGTATTCATTCCATCAAGGGTTCGACTGTTATGGTCCACTGCTACAAACTGCTACAAACTGCACAAAATGACCCGATGCGAAGCCAGGAATGTCGACACTCTATAAGTCCCTCATGCAGTGCGAAAAATATTAAATAATGACAACAGACATACGTGCAATTGATTGTTTATTAATTGATACATTATTTCGCTTACATTTACTAATAACACATATCAAAACTAGTATCGAGTGTGGGTGTATAAACTAGTCCACTCCAGATCGCAACCCTACGCCCCTATGACGGCTACAAATCGGGGTTCACTGTGTTTAAAATGTGACCTTCACCTTAATAATTAATGAAGTTAAACTTCTGATACATCGTTAGATAGATTAATCCATTGCCTTTCTAACCGTATGCATCAAGTATATATAATGCGCAAAAAATACATAACATAGCCTAACTAACGCGTGCCCCTACATTTCACTATGCCAAAAAGTGACCCGCAGAGACTTTCGACCACTTGTCATTATTGTCAAAAATGACAATGTTCCACCATGTGGATTTCGGTGGACTTTTTTTCCTGGTAATGTAGACATGTAGTACTAACTAAAACCGCGCCATCATAATTACTATTGCAATTTGTTTGAGGTTGACCCTCTTTTGGGCGTAGATTGACTGGACTAATAATTAATCAATCACTACTGACAGGTATATTTCCTGACAAATTAAATAAATGCTAAAGTATTAAAATATTTCAAAAAGGGTGATAATATCATCTTTGATAACTACCATCCAATTTCAGTCTTATCAGCTATTTAAAATGCGTTTGAGAGAATCTTGTTTGACCAGCTACGTGAGTTCTTCCACACCAGGAAGTTATACTTCAGTAGCCAATATGTTTTCACAAAGAAACATTCAAATCATAGACAGAATCATACAGGACAACGGACAAATCATTCACTCCAATAAATATAAATCTTGATTTGTCAAAAGCTTTTGACATTATTGACCATAAAATATTCATAGATAAAATTTTATGACATAAAAGGCACAGCACTTAATCTTGATTAAGAATTATTTCTCAAATTGTAAACAATAAGTAAAATTTGGAAACATTAAATCTGAAGAATTAGGTATTACCACTGGTGTTCCACAAGGGTCAATATTAGGACAATTCCATAATTTATGCTGATGATACGACCGTAACCAGCACATTAACTATTTTCAAACGATCCGGTAACTTAAACAGTAATGTAAATGAAGAACTAACAAAGATAAGTGATTGGCTTAAAATAAAGAAACTTTCTCTAAATGTCAACAAAACCAAAGGAATGATTTTCCATATGCCACTAAAGAAAGTAGAATAGCCTGGTTTGCAAATTAATTGAGCAATAACTGAATATATAAATAACTTTAACTCTTTAGGTATCACAATAAACAATCACTTAAATTGGGACAGTCACATAAACAAACTAGCTAAAAAATATCTAAACTCATTGGAATTCTAAATAAACTGACATACATTTTTTACCACAGCATATTCTACGGACAATGTACAACTCACTCATAACACCTCACTTAAATTACAGTATATTGGTATGGGGTTACCAAGCTCAACGAATTTTTAAACTAAAAAAAAAGCAATTCGAAAGTCAATGACATCTATAAACTTCAGGAACTTACATTTTACCATGAATTAATAAATAAACAACTACCAGAATATTTTAATAATATGCCTTATACCCAAACTTCTGAAATACACCAGTATGACACATGACAGCAAAATCACTTGTTTATATACATAAATAATCATGTTTTGGAAAGCAAATGTATTAGATAAAACATAATTAGAACTGTTAACAATAGTCCAGATAATATTACTGAAAAAGTTCATATTCATAGCCTATATAGCTTCTCGGCTACGTAAAACAATACTTTCTTAATAATTATGCATAAACTGTGACATACCTAACTGTTATATTTGCCAACATCATATATAGTCACTTATATATTATACATTTATATCTTCTACATAGCTAATTGTATATTTTGCACGTCTATTATAGAGGTGTATTGACCCAGATTATTATAAGTAGTATTAGCATTTTTTCTTAATATAAATATATTAGTATTTTTACGGTTTTGTATATCTACGGTGGTTCCCGTGCTAGCGACATGTCATGTTTTAATGGGAGTCTCCCTGACCACATATTTTGTATTATAACAATGTTTATTACAATATTGAATATTAAACTTTTACTCTTATCATCGTCATTTTAAAGCTCTTTAATGTGCCTCTGATAAACCAGGAAAACACTTAAATATGTCAAATGCAACTTTTGGTCAATTCAGGCTATATTGCATATTTATAATAATATCATAGTAATACTAATTGGAGTAATATTTACAAATTAATTAATAATAATAATATCATGTTGACCCGTGCTGAATGTGGGAACTCTTTCGTTCTAATGTTTTCAATGTATGGTATATATTAAACACGTGGAATGGATGGTTTCATTTTATTATTATTCAAACATTGATTAGGCGCTGCATAGCATAGAGCAGTTGCTATGATGAGCAGTTGCTATGATGAGCAGTTGCTATGGTTTACATATATTTATATTGTGATGTTGGATTTACGGACATGCTGATTACATTCTAAACAGGCTACTATTATCTATATTCATAAGTATTGGTATTTGCATTTTGGAGACAATACACACAAGTAAGTATAATCCGCACCTGCAGATGACCAGGCGATCTGAGCGGATGGCGTATTCGTAGTTGCAAACGATACCTATTGGGTCGAACAGCAAACCGTGATAACATCTGTTGTAATACGCCTGATGGTTGGAGCAAGTATAGTACATGTTGCAATTGCCTCTAACTGGATAATGGCCGTTGTTTCTGTTCTGGCACACGTTTGCAGTAGCTGGAAATCAAAGCAAAATGTCTGCTAATGTTCACGGAAAGACCAGCCAGCCCACCAAACAAACGAACAAACAATCAACCACGTTTTATTGGCTGCTTTATAGTGGTGTTATGTGATTACTGTGTGAATTTAAGACACTTACGATTGTTGGTAGGTCTCCTAGTTGAGCTGGTATGTACGCTAGGCACTGTGGTAGTTGGCCGTCGTGTAGGTATGTGAACGGCTGCGTGTATTCTGGAGGTGGTTTTCGTGGTGCCTCTACCGAACGGAAACTTTACGTTGTACTGGTTAGTTATTACAAAGCTACTTCCTCTACTCATTTGATATATATATATATATATATATATATATATATATATATATATATATATATATATATATATATATATATATATATATATATATATATATATGTATATATATATATATGTACATATGCATAAATATATATATATATCGTGGTGCCTCTGTATAATGGAAACTTTATGGTGTGTGTGTGTGTGTGTGTGTGTGTGTGTGTGTGTGTGTGTGTGTGTGTGTGTGTGTGTGTGTGTGTGTGTGTGCGTGTGCGTGAGAGAGAGAGCCTCCTGGGGGGAAATAATAGGCTATAATCGTGAATGGATTCTATGTATTCTTACCAGTGGAGACAGACCTTCTGGAAACATCTTTAAATATATTTATTCGTATTTGATATCAGTCTTTTTAAACAGATATTATTAAAGGTACAATGTCCGATTCTTTATAAAATCATGCTTTATGATATAAACTAGATCTGTTCTAGCATCTTTACTGCTTAAACGTGTTTTAATAAACAACCATATAAGTTTACATAATATAAGTTTACAGTTCTGTTTAATTAGAATGTCGCGACACTAATATAATGATTACAGTGTATTCCGAACGGCAAGGTTCATAAACATATAACAACCAAATTATATTATGGTTCACTAAAACACATATGGGAGATCAATAATATTTACAAATGAATTAATAACAATATCATGTTGACCCCTGCTGAACGTTTTGCATATTGGGAACTCTCTCGTTGTAATGTTTTCAATGTATGGCGTATATTAAACACGTGGAATGGATGGTTTCATTTTATTATTATTCTAACATTTATTAGGCGCTGCATAGCATAGAGCGGCGATGAGCAGTTGCTATGGTTTACATATATTTATATTGTGATGTTGGATTTACGGACATGCTGATTACATTCTAAACAACAGGCTACTGTTATCTATATTCATAAGTATTGGTATTTGCATTTTGGAGACAATACACACAAGTAAGTATAATCCGCACCTGCAGATGACCAGGCGATCTGAGCGAATGGCGTATTCGTAGTTGCAAACGATACCTACTGGGTCGAACAGCAAACCGCGATAACATCTGTTGTAATGCGCCTGATGGTTGGAGCAAATATAGTACATGTTGCAATCGCCTCTAACTGGATAATGGCCGTTGTTTCTGTTCTGGCACACGTTTGCAGTAGCTGGAAATCAAAGCGAAATGTCTGCTAATGTTCACGGAAAGACCAGCCAGCCCGCCAAACAAATGAACAAACACTCAACCACGTTTTCTTGGCCGCTTTATAGAGGTGTCACGTGAATACTGTGCGAATTTGAGATACTTACGATTGTTGGTAGGTCTTCTAGTTGAGCTGGTATGTACGCTAGGCACTGTGGTAGTTGGCCGTCGTGTAGGTATGTGGCCGGTTGCGTGTGTTTCGGAGATGGTTTTCGTGGTGTCTCTGCCGAAAGGAAACTACATTGTACTGTACACCCCGACATGTATATATATGTATATATATATATATATATGTATATATATTTCCAACAACCAACAGTACAAATTCCATTATTACAAAATATAAAATGTTCAACAGTGAAAATAAAATAAACAATAGAGTGTTGGTGAAATGGGAGTGAACAGAAGTGTGATACTTATCTATGGTTCACCCTCAACCAGTACAGTTATATTTGATACAAGTACATTATCTTACAATAAATATACATTTCAAATCCATAACTAACAACCAATACATACAGTGCCTACAACATAATAATGTTTGTTTATAATTATTTAGATTTGTTAGACCTAATCCATAGTAAGAAGATGTAACTGATAAGTTGTTTTAATTGCTTGTATGCTTTTGCAGCTAGTGATGTTTTCATGCAACGAATGCCATAGTTTTACTCCACAAACATAAATGCACATTGATTTTAAGTTGGTTCGCAGACGACGACTTATGAATCTTTCTGACGAATACCATGTGTTGAAACATACAGTTGAAACATGTTTTGCTAATTATTCGGTACTAAATTGTGATATGCCTTATGCATAATAATCGTTGTCTTAAATTTAACTAGGTCTACAAATCTCAAAATACGCAATTGCTTAAAGAGGGTGCTGGTATGCTCCAAACGCTTTGCGCCAAATATTTGACGAACGATTTATTGAATCCAGTAGTAATGGTCAAACCTCAGTCGTAGGCAAAATAAATCAAATGTTACTTCATATATCCAAATATATGTCAATACTAAATAATATTCAAAGTTCAAACAATCAGGTCATAATTGGCACTGTCAACAAATTTGACTACCTAAGAATAGACTCCTATAAACCCTCATCTACTACACATACACATAGTGGCTAACACCAGTTCCACGATCAACAAACCAACGTGTGTCACCCATTCATCCGCTACCCTTATTGATAACATATATGTACGACACATAACCCCTTTTGTTCACTCGGATATACTATACAGTGATATATCTGATCACTTGCCTGTATTCTGTTTAATTGGCAAGATGGCAAGAAGCTTTGTAAAAAATCAAATGACCAAAATCAAATGACCCGGTAATATTAAAATATTGACCCATATCTGATACATCCATTCGTCACATAACATCTGCACTCCGTGAAATTGATTGGACATTTTTACACCAGTTAGACACAGATAATGCGTTTAGAGAATTTACTGAACAACTGAATTATGTCATTCAGTCTTTCGCACCAATGAAAACAATCAAAATTAAATCCAAACACGTAATCCGGAATGAGTGGATGACCAAAGGCCTAATGACATTGTCTATGACATCAAACAAACTCTATCGAAAATGTATCGGCAAACATCCGTTATGCTAAGTATAGAAATATGTGTAATAAATTAAAACAAATTGTTAAGGAAACTTACTATGCTAATCAGTTAAACACATTTAAGAACGACTATAAAAAACTTGAAAAATACTTAGAATCATGATTCGGAAAACAACGATAAATTAGGTATTTCTTCACACTTCAAATATAATAACGAAATAATTAAGGACCCTGATCAAATTTCAAACACATTCTGCAATGTTTTTACAAATGTTGGTCCAAACCACGCAAAGACAATTCCCCAGCCGAAAGAGTAATATCTTCAGAATTGTCCAAACAGAAATCCAAGAAGCCTTTTTATAAGTCCAACTGATGTAAACGAAATCCAGGAAATTATAATGTCTCTTCAACTCTTCAACCTAAGACCAGCTCTGGTTATGACAATTTTAGTCCCGGCCTTATGAAATTATTCAGTGAGCAAATAGCTTTACCAATAGCTATTTTAATAAATAAGTAAAAAGGTGAGGGAACAGTACCTAATAAAATAAAAATCGCTAAAATTATACTTGTCTATAAGTCAAATGCTACAGACGAATTTTCAAATTATATACCTATATCTTTGTTATCTTCAATTTCTAATATACTGGGAAACGTTATACATCGAAGGACTTATGATTTTATGCAGAAAAACAACATATTGAACAATAACCAATATGGTTTTCTTGAGAAACATTCAAATACCAATGGCTCAACAACCAACTTAAACAGTTTTATATTATCATTAAAGGCAAATATTGTAAGGGGTTATGGTGTTGTAGCTTAATTTTAATCCTTTTCGAAACGCCTGACACATGTGTATCTAATGTTACTCTATTTAGGTATGATGCCATTGCCGGAGCTTATTTAGAATTCGAGCATTAAAATGTGTAAATGATAGGTCATTCTCTGATTTGACATTACATACAAATTGTTGATCACTGTAATATTTTGAATTGGTAGGTGTATTGTTATAAAAGTGATTTTCTGGGTCTATGTTATGCATAACATCACACGGGTTGATGCAAGTAATGCAACAATGCTACCCGGGTCATAGCTGAGACGTTTGTTGACACCATTCAGATTTGGGGCAAAATCCATTTACTAAATCACAAATACAAGTAAAATGATTCAAAACAATAGCAAACACTTCTCAAAATGAATTAATTGCTCATATAGATTCCATAGCATTCAGTATTCCATTGATGATTCCAGCCGATCAACATTTACTAGACAGATATAAGGATTGTGGTAGCAATGGCGTATTTAGGCCATGGCTTCTCTTTGGATTATTTTTGACCATATTTTTCCATTGCGCTGCAATATGGTAGCATGTATTGACCCCTCTTTTCTCCCTCCCCTCGCGAAATCCTAGATATGTCACTGTACTGTAGGTAAGAATTGGGATGAAAAAATAGACAGTTGACTTTTCATTGCAAAGAAGGAATGTTTATCAGAGAATGATAGGATGGCCATTTAGGCAGGCAGAACGTAGGAAGGAAAACCTAGATAACAGATTGGTATGGCAACACACTGATGATGGCTCACGGTGGCTTTCGTAAATCTCTAAGGTAAACACGTAGGGCTGCTGGCAACACCCACAAAGACTTCGCCGACTTCATGCAACAGTTCATCACTGGCATGAACATTTGTCTTATGAGTGGCTCCGGAACAAATGAACCACATATAAAGTCTTTGATGTCGTTCAATGCATTTATTTATATTAAAAAAAATATATATTTTCACAATCTTACGTTTCGCCTCTCAATGCCAGATTGAGTCGTTTGATGAGCGGGAACTTGCCAGCACCACAGAACGTTCCACTAAAGTCATCGAGGTCTAAAGACCAGACCATCCAACCACCAAGTTGCTCTTTCATCATCCACTGCACCTGTTGTATAGTTAGTATGTGTATGTAAAACAGTGTCTTCGACAGCAGTTTGACAATGACTACATGGCACTGATTAGAACATAGTTCAGAGGCATTTACTAATATATAACAGTGTGCACCAATCCTTTATTTCAACTGGTACATGTGGCTGTTTGACATATGTTTAGCATTATCATATGTAATCGTACCACCAAAAGCATCCGAATGAATAACTAGTATTTATAATCTACAATACGATAATTCATATTACATAAATTATCCACCGAGTTATGAAAAAGGGAAGCATATTAAAACAAATCTTAATATTTCTGGAATTCTGTATTACGTTATTAGGAATGCCCACACTATGGAAGGAAACTGACCTTTAGTTCTAAACTGTTCTCATTGTCAAAGCCAACCCACATGTCGTCTTTGTAGGCATACGGTGCTTTGTGCTCTTCATGCCATTTCACATTACGTTTGTTACCTCTGATGACATCCCTGCAAATCTGCATCACCATAAATTCAAAATAGCTGTTCACATACATGGATATATCATGTTATCCTGGTCATTTCTCTTAAAATATTGTATTGCTTCATTTACGGGTTCTAAAATTTCTTTGATTCACATATATCTTACCTTCTCTATAATATATGTCCAAGATTGACCCAGCACATCTAGCTTAAATAACTAAAACAACCGTAAAAGTGTTTTTATAAAATGATCACCAAGAAACATTTCTCCCATGCGAAATAGGTGAAGAAGCAGATAATCAGAGCACGTCTGTACTGATCAGTACGAGCGCCACTGAATCTAGGGATGAATGCTAAAGTGATACAGTTGTTGAAGTGATAGAAAAGTCTGACACAAAGAAAGTAAAACAAATAATTGTTTGGTGAAATTCACATTGAAACGTTGTGATCGTAAACACACAATATGCTTAATTGCAGCTAATATAAAAACTTACCTCGTAATAAGCAAGGAAACCTGACTCTCTAGTGTATTCGCCTTTAGCAGGATATGTACTAGTAGGAGCACCAACACCATTGTTTGCTGAATTTGCCAGTCTGAACGAGCGGCCATATGTCGCCATGCCAATCACCAGCTTCCTCTTTGGGCAGCCATTCTTAATCCAATAGTTGGCAGCCCACTCCTGTTATCGACAACACAAATCAACTTTTACTTTGATGGAAAGGTTGTTAGTGCAGTATATATTGCAACACTGCTTAGTGAGTGCAAGTTTTTCTCTGAATAAATAAAAAAATCAAGCCTCATGGAGCTGTCTGTCTGCGTTGGTTCTTGTCAATACACGTTGTTTAAGGATATAAGAATTTCGAATATTTTAATGTACGAACCACCCCCTGGGCAAGCGTACATGTCATACCCGTGCATGCGAAACTGATGGAGGGAATAGGCGGACGGGCAGGCCGGCCGGCAGGCAGTAATAGCTTACATATTGATAGAGTTGTCCGATTTGAATGATTTCAGTGTATATTTATATGTTTATGAACATGTTGAAGCTAATTATGCTATTTAAAAAACTCTAAACCGTTTTTCATGTTGGGCTACTTTGATGAAATTTAGTGTTGCTTCAGGCTGTAATGTTCTCCGTCGGCGACATTTTGAAAGATTTTGACCCATTAGTTAATGAAATATATCAACTTCAAAACACGATTCTAGACAAAGTCTAGCATATCACGTGGGCTTCAAACCAGCCCGACCACAAATGTGAATCGATTGCTTTACTACTGTCTGTTTTCTAGAGAAAATCTAAAAAAGACAATTGTCTATACCTCGCTGAATCATGTTTACATCCGAATGCTGCACAGTACGGCATTGTTTTTGCTGCGTGTTAATTCAATATAAAAGCAAATAAAAATGTAACTGCACATATCAACCACGTTAACAACAGCCGTGTTGGTGGGTGGGAGGGGTTAAGGGGCTGTTTGCCACTGATTGGTCAAAATTACAAACACAGATGAATATCAGCCTCCACGAAAAATGACATCAGACCAGAATTTCGCGCTTTTAGAACAGATTTCCAGCAAACCACTTCCATGATATTCTTGATTATATTTGTAAATGGTTAGTTTTTAGGCACTCTTATAGGTGCAAAGGACCAAAACAGTGCCTTTGGTTTCTCTTTAAGCATTTGATGGGAAGGTTCAAACCTTCAATGTGGCAGGGACTGTTGTTAGGAAACAGTCTCAGACCCAGCAGTGTAAATAATAATAAATTATATTCTACAACAGCAACATTAGCTAGTTGTAGTAGACAATAATAGCCAATATCAGTATTCATGAGAATGTAGACATTATACAATGTTGAGATAAATTTAATATATCAGTAATGTTTTTTTCAAATATGAATTTATGTGACAGCGGCGCATAAAGGATTTTATGCGAGATGACAAGGCAATGAAGGCGATTTGAGGTTAGACCTTTTATGGTAGAGAGAGTATTGGCCTAATTACTCGCTCACGCGTATGGATACACCAACCACGTGACCTAGAGCCAGCCTCACTCGATTTCCAAGTTAGCTTGTGTCGTTGTGAGACCTTTGCGCTGCAAATATTTCCGAATTTCTATTGTTACTGATTATTCGTTATCGCTGAATTTGTTGATTTTATTGCAAGATCAGTTTTGTTGTTCGGTTTATTCCGATGCGTTTGAAAAATCCCACCCTCCCTCCCTATTGTGTTAACAGTTGTTACCCAGTTTTATCTAATAAATCAAGTGGTGCATTATGTAGGGATACACTGTGAAACACTGTAGACAGAGAGGTAGTTCACAAAGTTTTTGAATTGTTTGACGCTTTTCCCTGTTATAGTTTGGTACACGAGGTTCTGCATTAACGCTTTTCCCTCCTCTAAGTTTTCAGTAGTGTACACAGGGTTTTTAGTGCGGGTACTTTTTACGAGTACATTTGTGTGGCTGTTTGGCCCTACCTCTCGGTCTGATGTTTTGGTAGTTATTGGTTGACTAATGTCTAGATATGTAACACCTTTATACATTGTGTGCTTGTGCTTTGAGGGTCGCGGGATTACCCGTTTTTGGCCCAATGGTATGGGTCGGGTATGCCAAATGTTAACAGGCCTGGACCTAAATTCTAGTTTGCGGGCTTCAGTTTTTGCGGGCCTGGTTTCTAACAGCTAATTGCATGCCGGGCTTGGGCTAAATTTCTAGGCCCGTTCATGGAATTAGCTGCTACGGGATTCAACATCTTTCTGGCTATCGGTGATGCACATACATAGATTATGCAAAGGCAGACCTTTGAACTGCAGAAGCATCTTTTTGATGTGCTGCTTAAATAAACATATGTACGGGAGTTTTTCATTTTTAAACATCTGTTCGCAAAGCAGATTCATAGGGTGGGATACGTCACCCTATGAATGGCGCTCTCGATCAGCACATCCATGCCAGGGTATGGGGTCAGGGCAGCATCGCTCAGCAAGACTTTCTGGATCTGCTGTTGATTGGATTCCCCAATAGCACAGATGGGAGTTCAGGCTAACCACAACAGGTGTGCCAGCACCAAAGGCCACCAGCATCATTGTGAGATGTCAATGTAGCGCAGACTGTTTATCACAAAGATACTCCTGCAGCTCAAGCGATTTGGCATGCACATATCTAAGTATGTGCAGCACCGACTGCCAAAAAGATGATGAGTCCCACAGCATCCCGTTCACTGATGGTGTTGAACGTTTAACAATAATGTTATGATATTCTTTTAAATATACTTATGATATTATTTTAAAGATTGCCAAAACATGCATAGGTTTGCTAATCTCTCAATATGACTAAATTTAACCAAAGTACCCCGAAAAGTAAACCGGTTTGTCTGAGAGGGTTTTAAGTAGCATATCGACTTTCAGCATGTTCATAAACATATAAACAGACACTGAGCTCACCCAAATCGGACAACTATATCAATCTATAAGTAAAAAATTTAATAAATCGGCAGCCACTTTTCTCGGCGGCCATGTTGAAAAGTGGCCGCCATCTTGGATTGTCAAGTGGATTGTCATATAGAACACTAACTGAACGCTATTCGCTGTATCACATCGTTCCGTGCCTATTCCAGGTAATATGCTGGCTCGATGTACCTTTTCCGAAGCGTTGCTTGGGAAAGGTTCCTTCCTATTGATTATATTTGATAGAGGAATGGATAAATATTAAACAATAAAAATTAATGTTATGCCATGCTTTATCAAGTGACACAATTAGCATTAGTCTCGTGGCATATAGAGTGTAACGACAATGTTGAAGCTAATCTTAGCGCAATATGGGAAGTGTGGAATCACTTCTTAACTTAATGCACTTATGATAAACGAAGATTCATATTTGAAAATAAGCAACGCTGCAAAGTAGCACCTCAATATAATTGCATGATCAGGCTACTAATTTACACAGCCAGCTTGCGTAACCATATATTCTACTTACTCCTGGCATTGGTTGATGTCGAGTCCTGTTGTGGTAATGTTCAACATTTGGCAAGTTTTAGAGTTATTCCAAACAATTATACAACAATAGTACATGTAGCCTCAAAGAGATGAGGTTATGTACATGTAGCCAAAACAAATGGGAGCAGCTGTGATTAAATGTCGTTGAATCATCATGTACGATATAATGTTAGAGAAAGTGTATATCGTCAAAATGTGTGTGCGTCCGTGCGTTTACAATACAACTATGACAATGATTGAAGGTGACGGCACATACTTTCTCACTTCTTGAATCTTATCTCTACCAGATTAACCCTTTTTATTTCAGAACAACAAACATTACTAATTTAATAAAATTCCGTAATTGCAACCGTCTGATGAGAAATGCTGCCGCTGACACCAGATGCGTATTTTAATGTAGTTTTTTTTCTACTAAATAACGGGTGTTATGTGTCATAGATAAGGTAGAAGTTTGAATATAAAATATTACTAAATTTGATCGCTCAACTGCTATACAGATATAGCCTAATCAGTCAAGTAATGTACACTGCGAACTTGCCTGACCATACATTCTACTTACTCCTGGCAACCATTGACGTCGATTCCTGTCATGGTAATGTTCAACATTGGGTTAGTTTTTAAATGATTCAAAACAATTACAAACAATCAGGGCACAACCTTGGAGAGGTGGTTTGATTCACAAAACATGGGAACATATATTTCAGTTATGATTAAATGTCGTTGAAAATATCACGGATGATATAATGTTAGAAAAAGGAACCTGTCACTCACAACATTGAGTCTGCTGTCCTCTGCTGATTCGCCAGTGCGGCTGGACAGCGGTGCATTCATGCCAGTCTTAGACTCCCATTTACCGTGCAGGTCATAAGCCATCAAGTTAATGAAGTCGAAGTACCTGTTGATATACACGAAGCAGTGACCAATGTTAAACATGCACTAGAACGTATTGCGCTTCTAACTGTATAAAACAACCACAGTTGTTATGGTTAGATACACTTCATGGGTAACACTAACATGCGTAACAGTACCATTGGAAGCACAATAGGTTTAATTAAACTGGCATTTACAGTAAACATCAAAGAGTTACCGATGTTGACCAAGACACTGCAGAAGAGTAGAGGAAGAATAGTAAAGGTGGAAACACAGTAAAAGTCGCAGACATGCACAAGAGAGTTGGAATACTGACTTTGATATTTCACTGATTTCATAGCCATTATCAATGTTATCTTTGCCAGCAGCAACGGCTGCTGTCAACAGCAGGCGGGGTTGTCCACTGTCCTGTGCTTCTGCTTCAAAGGCTTCCTTCAGTTTCTGTAAAATCAATCAAATCAATGATATAGACAGACAGACGCTAGAATGAAGGGTTTTGTATTATAAAAAATTATGGGCGCGCAATAAAAAAAATTACACTTGATAAGCCTTGCACCAACAGTGTAGATTAATGTTCTAATTCTTATTGTGGTAATTTTGGCTAGTCTACGTCGGGATGAGTGCGCATGGAGTTTACTGGCGGCTATAAATGCAATTACATTAAATGTGCTGTCAGTCACACTTACCTTGACAAGCAAAGTATACCTATGCTTGTCTACTGTGAGACTGCCACGGCTTCCTGGGTACTCAAAGTCAAGGTCAAGCCCATCAAAGTTCCTATCTCTAAGGTACTTGATGCTGGTTGTCGTAAAATACTCCCTTGTTGCCTCATTCGTCAGCATGGCAGTCATTTTCAATGTACCAAAGTTCCAGCCACCTACAGAAAGCAGCGTCTTCAGCTTGGGGTTTCTCTTCTTGAGGTCATTAATCCGCTCGTACCTGCAGACAGATGGGTGGTCACTGACTGGGTGCAATAGGGTCCTTGCCATATAGCTCGTTGACCTTTACGATCGCCGGATGGCAGCACTATTTTGTACTTCCAGGGCGTACAGGCTGCAAAGCACACTGGCAACAACAGCAAATTTACTGGCAGCACGATGCACTGCACACTAATGTATAGCTTGATCGCAACTTTCGAGGTCCACGTCCACAAAGAATAATTTATGTTGTCAATGAACAGATAAGTTTTTAAACTACAATAGTGGAAAATATATAAACTACGAAATTGGACGTTAACTGCGATGGCATTTATACAGACAGTAACAAAAACTTGCATTACTGTTGGGATTAGATTGACATGACATGACAATAATATACTTTGTAAACGTTTTCCTAACTGCACATTTTATACAGATTTTGTTGAATTTAATATAATATAGTTAATTTGCCTTACTTACTTTGTGCATCATATCAAAGTTGCCACGGAATGGTGCGATCCACAAAGTTAGGACACGTAGCTATATACTTACTTACTTACTTAATCCTCTTGGCCCCTTCAGGAGCATAGGGCGTCAACCATGTTTCTCCACCTCACTCTCTTCTGGGCTATAGCTTTGGCCTCTTGCCAGGTGACCCCCACTTTTTCAAGATCTTGTAGTGTGGAGCGTCTCCAGTTGATTGTTGGCCTTCCTTGTCTTCTCTTTCCTTGTGGGTTATAGTCCAGTGCTTGTTTGGTTGTATTTGTTGGATCTTTTCTGAGTGTGTGGCCAATCCAGCTCCATTTTCTCCTCTTGATTGTAGTGCTTATTTCTTCCTGTTTGGTTTTCTTCCAGAGCTCTTTATTTGATATTTTGTTAGGCCACCATACCTTAAGGATGTATCGGAGGCGACTGTTGATGAAGACTTGGAGTTTGTTGTTGAGAGACTGAGTAGTTTTCCACGTTTCACAGCCATAGAGAAGAACTGGTTTAACGTTGGTGTTGAAAATGCGGATCTTAGTGTTTATGGATAGTTGGGAAGAGAGCCATACAGGGCGTAGGGTTCTGAAGGCATGGCGAGCTTTATTGATGCGTAGCTCCACCATTTGTACTGATGTTGCTCCCGAGGTAGATGAAGTCTTGTACTTCCTCAACAGTACCACTTTCTAGTTAGATGGGTTCGGAGGATCTGCTGTTGACTTTCATCACCCTTGTCTTTCCCACATTGATCTTAAGACCCAGTTGGCTGCTTTTTTCTTGAAGCCTTTCTGTTTTTTGTTGCATGTGTTTATGGGTTTCTGAGAGTAGTGCTAGATCATCTGCAAAATCCAAGTCTTCTAGTTGTGAGAACAAGTTCCACTGGATCCCAGTACGATGGTGTTCTGTGGATCTTTTCATTGTCCAGACTATGGCTATCAGAAAGAGCAGTGGAGATAGCAAGCAACCCTGTCGTACTCCAGTTCCAATCTGGAAGCCTTCTGAAACTTGTCCATTAAAGATGACATGACCAGTGAAACCTTCGTACATGTTCTTTATTAGGGTTACAAATTTTGTGGGTAAACCATAATGCCTCAGGAGCTTCCATAGAACTGTCCTATCTATACTATCAAATGCTTTTTCGAAGTCCACAAAGTTTATGTAAAGGGAGCTCTGCCATTCAATGCATTGTTAAACGATAATCCTGAGTGTAGCAATGTGATCTGTGCAGGATTTATCCTTTCTAAAGCCAGCTTGTTCCTTTCTTAGCTTCTTGTCAACTGTTTCTTGTATCCTATCCAGGATGATACGGCAGAGAATTTTACTGGGCACTGATAGAAGCATGATCCCTCTCCAGTTCTTACATTCACTGAGGTTCCCTTTCTTGGGGATTGTAACTAGCATACCTGTCTTCCATTCAGTTGGTATTTCCTCTTTATCCCAGATCTCATTTAGCACGCTGTATAAAACGTCTGTGGTGGCCCCAATATCAGCTTTTAAGACATCAGATGGTATATTGTCAATTCCAGGTGCTTTGCCTAGCTTCAGCTTTTTGATGGCTCTCTTGATCTCCTCTTTGGATATCCTACCACAATTAATGTTAAGGTCTTCATTTGTTTCCTCAATGTCTGGGATTGAATCTGGTGGAGGCCTATTCAAGATATCTTGGAAATATTCTTTCCAGCGTTGTAACTGTAAAGATTCCTTAGTGAGAAGGTTTCCCTGTTTATCCCTGATGGGGCGACTAGTGCTCTTGTTCTTCCCTGCTAACTGTCTGGTGATCTTGTATAACTCTCTGGAGTTGTTTTGCCTAGCTGCGATCTCAGCCTCGTTTGCTAGTTGTTCGACATATGTTTTCTTGTCCCTCTTTGTCTTCTTTTTAACTGTTTTGTTTCTTTCCTGGTATTCCTGCTGCAGTTTTTTTTCCTTGTGTCATCTGCTTCCTTGTTGAGTTTCATTTTAGTCTCCCTCCTTGCCTCAATAGCTTCCCAGGTGTCGTCTGTAATCCAGTCCTTCCTCCTAGCTTCCCAGCAGCCTAGGACTTGTTCACAGGTGTCTGTAATTGCATTCTTGCATCTTGCCCACTTTTCATCAATGTTTTTTTCCCTCTTCCAATGCTTGGAACCTGTTCCGTAGTGTGATTCCCAGTTCCTGTCGTATTTTAGTATTTTGAAGTTTTCTTATCTCAAACCTTCTTTGTACCTTGTTATCCGTCTTATTCTTTGCTGCTAGCTTCATCCTAAATTCACCCACAAGGAGGTGGTGGTCGGAGTTAATGTCAGCTCCTCTTTTCACTCTGACGTCTAGAAGCACTCTCCTCCATTTCTTGGTGATTGTTATGTGGTAAATTTGGTTTTCCGTCTTTAGATCTGGGGATATTCATGTGGCTTTGTGTGTAGGCTTGTGTGGAAAGAGAGTTCCTCCGATTATCAGTTCATTGAGAGTACAGAAATCTGCAAACAGGAGACCGTTCTCATTCATCTGTCCCAGACCTTCTTTCCCCATTGTGCCTTTCCAATTGTCATTATCCTTTCCAATCTTGGCATTCATATCCCCCATAACAACTTGGATATCCCTCTTCGGTAGTTTTTGGGTGACTGTTTGTAGATGTTGGTAGGTCTCTTTCTCTTCAAATTCAGCAGAGTTGGTTGGTGCATAGCAATGTATAATGGTGATGTTCCGACCATTTGATGTAAACCTGGCTGTGATGATTCTCTCCGAGACTGGTTCCCATTCGATGAGACTTTTTGCTGCATCCTTTGAGAGGAGCAGCCCTACTCCATGTGTGTGCGCATCTTCTTCTCTCTCATTCCCAGAGTATAAGTAAGTTTCTCCAGAGCTAGTTGTAACCTTCCCAAAGGTGTTCCATCTGCTTTCACAGACTCCAATGATGCTCAGCTTGTATCTTCTCATTTCTTTGGCGAGCTGTGCCAGTTTTCCTGCCTGGTACAGTGTCCTGACATTCCAGCATCCAATTCTAATTTTTGACTTGAGCTGTAGCAGACTCTTCCTCCCTTGGGCTTCCTGTCGGCTTTCACCCAAGGGATTCATACGCACCCTTTCAGGACAGCCTGCTTTGCTCAGATCGAGGTGTGGTTGAGTATTCATGGTTTCGGTTTCTGTAATCGATTTCAATAACAACTGAGTGGGTGATTAGCCCAAGCCGCTGTGCCCACAAGTTTTCCGCAGTGGTCGTAGACCATTTTCCTCCCGGGCTCCATGATCAAGAGATGTGGCTGGACTGTGCTTTGTCTGACCACTCGCCCCAGACCTGCCCGGTATGGTTGGACCTGCCAGGAGTTGCCTCTCACCAGTATAGCTCAGAGGGTCATAGGGGTACACAAGCCTCCTTACCACGACAAGGTAACAGTCCACAAGGACGTAGCTATATAACAGGTTCTTACAGGTCCACTTTTATGCATTTATGCCTCTTGTGCCAGCTCTTTCATTGATGGTTATTGTCAGGTCTGATTGTGAACACGCGTCTGCTAATTTTCAGGATAGGTGTTGGGCAGAATAATCTAGTTTGATAGGATGGTTTTGCCACAAAAGATTGTGGGAAGCTATTCCATACGTCTGTGCATCGGTATACAAATGAATATTTTGTTATGTTTAATCTGCATCTTTTTTTGGTATATTTTGTTATGTCCTCTTGAGTCAGAATCATTGTCTTATTTGATTTAACGGTAAGCCAGAGTTGGTAATTTTAGTCTGTGTATACGCTCTTTATCGCCGTTCTTGTCTTCATTTTTGCCTGATGCCAGAATTTCTTGGGATTCTGCTTGATTTGTTTACGATATCCTTTTCATACAGCTTTTGTGCCTTTCTTGTCAAACTCCTGGCTTAATTCTGGAGTCTGCAAAATTCCTGATAAGGTTGGGCATCCTTAGTTTGTAGACATTTTTTCCACAATCTGATTTTCCTCTTTATTTTTGCTTGGGTTTTGACGTCCAATGGCACTGGGCATTCTGTGGCTCTTCCCGATATCACCTTCTTTGTAATACATTGTTCTTCTGCGTCTTTAAGCTTAGATGTAAAGATATCCCATTGGGCTTGTACATCTCCCTGGTGGTTTGACAATTCTGCTTACCATTCAATATTTCGAATATCTTTCATTTTGGTGTAATCCCCTTGTCATATAAATAAACAGTTTTACTTACTGGATCGTAGTTTGGTGAGCAATTGAGAACCACCTTGATGATGGAATGGTCACTTATTCCTAATGCAGAGGCTGTCTCAATCATTGAAATCACTGTCTTCACCCGTGAGTAACAAGGTCCAGGAATGATGGTTCATTTGCACCCCTGCCTTCAGTGGGTTCTGTTATGTGCACCAAGTAACAATCTCGCAGTTTCTCAATGAACTTAAATTCCTTATCCATAGTACTTGCAGCTATAGTGGAGTGTTGTCAAGTCAATCTTTGTATAATTGAAGTCTCCAAGTAGTAACACATGTGAACATTTCTGGTCAGTGATTTGGTCTAGTAAATTATTGAGGTTGTCATTATTCTTGGTGGTGCTGCTGGGGCTTCAGTAATAGGAACATTAAGAAAGGTATATTTTCATGTAAGTTTCAAAGTGCAAAACTGTGCTTCATTAAACTCAACAACAAACTGGTGTATTTGTAATGGTAACGAATTGTGTATATATAAGATCACCCCTCTTCCATTGTGCTCACAAATGTTCAGTACTTCCGTGTCGTATCCTTCTAGATTGTATTCTTGGGTAGTCAAGTGTTTCTTATAGTCTTTCGGTTTTATTTCTGATATTGCTACATGTGGTAGCGTGGAATGGTTTTTATTCTGCATCTATAGCTGTTCTGCAAGTTGTTCCTTAGTGAGCACATCAGCATTTGTGTACCATACGATTACTTCTCCCGCTCTGGCACTCACAGTACCCGAGTTTGGTTGGTTAGCTCTCCTCTTTTTTTACTTTGGTGATGATCCATGGTCTTTCTCTTGGTTGTCGTTTGTAAGGGGTTCTACACAACATAGTCTTCACCTGTGTATACATGCAATACCCCATATTACGAATCCGTTGACTCATTCCAGACGGGCCAATTTATCATATTGGGTTACAAAAGGGTATTTATATGACTTCCGATTTTAAGTAGCCAAAGGTACATCCCATCAACAACAGTAGGTGTGCCTTTGCAACAGTGCACCTTAAAGTAATTGTTTAAATTCCAGTAAATAGTTAAGCACCAATAGTTTTATTTAGTTTAAAAAAGGTTGTTTGGCAATCTGAAAGTGTGCAAACTTAAATAGGGGTTTGCATTCAGCCACAGAGCTAAGCAAATCGGAAAAGTGTACTTGTGTTATTTTTTTCATAAACAACAGTCCTCTCTCAGACGGTTGAATTCTTAATTACAATATCCATATTTCTATTCCGTACATTATGTCCACTGTGTCATTCAGCAAAGAAAAAAACAATAACCTACATGCCCTTAGACCAGGATGTGTCGTCATTATACTCATGATGGATAAGTTTACCACCTCTCATTGTGGCAAACGCATAATTGATATGTGTGCACAGGAACGGATCAATGTATTTCGGCAAGAACTTTCCTTTTCCTGGTCGGTACTGGGCCCAGTTGGTGTAATAACATACACGTTTGTAGTCATCTGCAACACAAATTGACAGATAAGCCTCCTTTCAAGGCACGTGTAATTTCAGATTTATGCTCTAAATAAAACAAGCTTAGATGTGACGATTCTAAACTAAAATACGCCAATTAGACCGTGGTCATCGAATGGTAAGAGATATTTTGATATATGTTGAAGGTGAAATGGTTTCCTCAAAAAGCAAAAAACAAACAAACGTGTAGTCACTTCATTTTGCATCTATTAGTTCGTCACCTGTCGTCACCGGTTAGTCCATATATGTGTGAATGATTATTACCAACTTTAGACAAGACTAAGTATTTCGAATTAACCAATTTGGATCCACTGTGTATGAGCATATACTTAGCTAGAATTGTAATTTATTCACATAGCACACATATAACTCTTCAAACTGAAACCATGACACTATAATCGCCGATGCTGGCTATTGCAATCGATGATCATCTATGCAAGAGCCAATATTCCAACATTATGATAGAAACCTGGTGTATAATTGCATGTGCACTAGGTCAGGAGATATATTCACCCATACCAGTATGAAATAGGTATGGTATTGTTCTAAAGTCTGGCCTGATAGACCCTAACAACATGATACAATAGCTTCGTTTGCCAGAAGCAAATTTATGAATTTGCAATCAGTAGAAATTGTATTATCACAAATCCCTCTCTAATAACATCCACGGATATTCTCATCGGACAATCTATTAACCATTGTCACATGTTAGCTGCCAATAACCCTAAGTAATAACTGGCATCTGATAAATAAAGAGATACATTTTAGCCCTCAAGAGTATATTTTGAGTGTCCAACATTAAATATGGTCATTCGCTGTCACAACTGCCTCCAGATTAACCTTCTAAACTATATCTCTTAAGAAAAACACTGTCATAAAGTTCAATAATGTACCATGCCATTAGTTTTGCAAGCTTTTGTAGTGGTGTCATGCGATTGCGGTGAGAATTTGAGATACTAACGTGTGTTGGTAGGTCTGGTGAAGCTGGTATGTACGTTTGGCATTATGGTTGTTGGCCGTCGTGTAGTTGTGAGGCCGGTTGCATGTGTCCCGGAGGTCGTTTTAGTGGCCAGGTGTGATGCCATCTCTCTGTCGAACGCAAACCTTCCGGTGTACCGGTATTGTCATTGTAAAGCTACTTCCATTACGAATTCAAACATATGTGGAAGTATAACTATACAGACCAACGAATTCAAACATATGTGGAAGTATAACTATACAGACCAACTGACAAAACAAGCAGGGTTCCTACGCCGTCGTTAACTGACTGACATCTGAAAATGTTCTCCTAAACAACGCGGAAAACATTAATCAAAATGTTATATTTTACAGTTTCACGGTGGACAATTAAATGTGTCTAATATCAATGAACATGCAAAAAGTTTCTAATCGTATTTCGTGTTGTTCTAATTCAGCAGATTTTAAAGCAAACCAAAAGTCATTGTTTTAGGCTATGCATCTAAGAGATAATAAAAACTACTAACCACGTGCAACTAAAATCAAGAATATCACGCCAGTGGTTTACTCAGAATGTGTTCTAAAAGTGGGAGATTCCGGTCATTCCTCCGAATGACCGAGGGCTGACATATTAACCAGCGCGACTGATAAGCGCATGCGAAGTTCTATGAAATCGGGGTAACCGAGACTGCAAGTGACGTATTAAAGGGGGCCAGCATACACAGAACCAACGAAAGTCTCAAACAAACGTGGTATTTTGCCAGAAAGAGGACTAGTTTAGTAAACAAAGCAAAAATGCATTACATAAGTCGAGCTTGGACGCAAATAGCATGGCCAAATCCTTTTGGCAAGTATTGTAATAGGTCTATAGAAGTATATTTTCATTTGGCAAGCGAGTATTGCCAGAGTACCACACTCGTGACGTTGGGTTATCTAACAGTATGGGGCGGCATATGCAATTAATATGCTTTGTGTTTCTCGGAAAACCTCTGGCATGATATTAAACATTAGGTGCATAGGTTAAAAACCATGACTTTTGTTTCGCCTTAACAAGGCCTCAATTTTCAGTCCAACATCAAATATCGACACAAAGTAAGTACTACATTGGAAGTTAATTTCCACATACTCTGGTAAAATCGTTTTATTGTAGAGTAGTACAACAGTGGCAACTAATTGGTTTAATTTAGAATGGATACTGTGCATTCTTAACCGGGCATACAGACCTTTTGGAAACATGTTCAGCGTATATTTCCTATTTGATATCACTGTTTTAAAACAAATGTTCTTAGAGGTATAACGTCTGATCGTTTTCATCATAGCATCATGTTATATAGCATAAACTATATATGTTCTGCCATCTTGACTTCTCAAATGTGTTTTAATTAACCAACGTTTGGTAATATAATTTACCGTTTCGACACGAATACCATGTTTACAGTACATGCTGATCGGCAAGATCGATATTTATAAACATATGATGGTCAAATTAGATTATGATTCATTAAAACATATCTGTCAGTTAATATGTTATAATAGTACATATCATTTGAACTACATAGTATGAATATACCTTTAAGAACGTTAAAATAGTGACACACGTTACAACAAAAAGACAAATGTAAGGATTTCATACACCATGCACGCACGCACGCACGTACGAACGAACACACCCACACATCGGTCAAAAGTTCCTAGACAGATATAAGTATATAGTAATAACTGGGATAAAGAGACAGACAAGGTCAAATCGTTTAGAAACCGTCTAGATAGACATTGAAGTACTGAAGAATTTCTCTATAACAACAAAGCCGCCTTATCAGGAAGTCGTAGAGCATTTCAATGGAAAGTTGAAAATCTGACCACAGAGGCCGAAAGGTTAGACATTTAGACAGGCAGAACTGGAAGGGTAGACCTAGACAACATATCGGTATGGCAACACACTGATGATTCATGGTGGTTTCCATAAATATCTAAGGTAAATACGTAGGGCTGCTGTAAACACCCACAAAAATGTCGCCGATTTCCTGCAACATTTCATCACAGAAATGAACATGTCTAATGATGAGTGGCTCCGGAACATATGATCCATTTTGAAAGTATTGGTTGAACATTTTCACCTGCAATTTCTTAGAAAATATTGACACGTATGTCAATGCATTTGTTTACAAATTTATATTTTCACAATCTTACATTGTTGTGATAGTTTCGCCTCTCAATGCCATATTGAGTCCTCTGATGAGCGGGAACTTGCCAGCACCACAGAACGTTCCACTAAAGTCATCGAGGTCTAAAGACCAGACCATCCAACCACCAAGTTGCTCTTTCATCATCCACTGCACCTGTTGCACAGTTAGTGTATAAAAGAGAGTGACTTCGACAGCACTTTGACAATGACTACATGCATTGAATAGAACTTTATAAATTGGGTGCGTGTATGACAGTGTTCGGCATAGTTCAGAGACATTTACTAATATATAACAGTGTGCACCAATCCTTTATTTCAACTGGTACATGTGGCTGTTTGACAGATGTTTAGCATTATCATATGTCATCGTAGCACTAAAAGTATGCGAATGAATAACCAGCATTTATAATCTACAACAGTGTAATTCAAATTACATATTATGAGTTTTTTGAAAAAGTTAAGCATATTAAAATCAAATCTTAATATTTCTGGAATACTGTATCATTTTATTAGGAATGCCCACACTATGGAAGCAAACTGACCTTTAGTTGTAAACTGTTCTCATTGTCAAAGCCAACCCACATGTCGTCTTTGTAGGCATACGGTGCTTTGTGCTCGTCATGCCATTTCACATTATGTTTGTTACCTCCGATGACATCCTTGCAAATCTGCATCACCATGAATAAAAAATTATTGTTCACATATCAAGTTATCCTGGTGATTTCTCTTAAACATATCGTATTGCTTCATTTACTGGTTCTAAACATTGTTTGTTTCACAGATCTCTTACCTTCTCTAGAATATGTGTCCAAGATTGACCCAGCACATCTAGCTTAAATAACCAAAACTACCGTAAAGTTGCTTTTATAAAGTGATCACTGAGAAACATTTCTCCCTTGGGAAATGGGTGAAGAAACAGATACTCAGAACATGTCTGTAATGATCAGTATGAGCGCCACTGATTCTAAGGATCAAACGTAAAGTGATACAGTTGTTGAAGTGACATAAAAGGTCAGACAGTTGTTGAAGTGATATAAAAGGTCAGACACAAAGAAGGTAAAACACATAATTGTTTGGTGAAATTCACATTGAACTGTTGTGATCATAAACGCACAATTTGTTTAATTGCAGCTAATGTAAATACTTACCTCGTAATAAGCAAGGAAACCTGACTCTCTAGTGTATTTGCCTTTAGCAGGATCTGTACTAGTAGGAGCACCAACACCACTGTTTGCTGCATTTGCCAGTCTGAACGAGCGGCCATATGTCGCCATGCCAATCACCAGTTTCCTCCTTGGGCAGCCATTCTTAATCCAGTAGTTGGCAGCCCATTCCTGTTATCAACAACATACATCAACATTTACTTTCAGGGAAAGGTTTTAATGCAGAGCGACATAATATTGTATATCCTGTGACACTATTTAGTGTTTGTTTTCTTTGAATAAATATAAGAAAAAAAAACTTCATGGAGCAGTCTGTCTACAATAGTTTTATCAGAGAATCCACGGTTAATTTGTTACTAATCATAATGTAAGCACACACACACACACACACACACACACACACACACACACACACACACACACACACACACACACACACACACACACACACACACACACACACACACACACACACACATATTAGGGGACCAGTAAAAAATGTCATATTCTTTACTCCTTAAACAGATTCAAACATACTTTTTATGTATTAGAATTGTTCGTGATCGCTCATCTCATTAACTTTTACGTGCGCTTTGCAAGTTATATAGTACATACAATATTAAACTTTGTGTACACACCGATAAAGCATTTGAGTTAGTGCCTTGTTTTTATTCCCTATAACATCGTGCAACTGTTTTTATATTGATAATTAGTGTATATATATATATATTTTTCAAAATATAGGTACTAATTAATATTAGCGGGGAATAAAAATATGTCTACATCATCCCCACTGGGGGCAAGACGCCATCTTAGAATGCGGGGCAAGACGCCGCTGGGTCAAACATGATTTGGTCAATTTATAGTCGTGATTAGATAGATTACACCTCGTTAGTTCACTATACAGTGAATATTACGCTATACGCGTTACCCTCTGTAATAAAGGTGCCGTACCAAAGAGACTACACCCATTTAAGTTGTCGTTGTTTCCTAATACACTTATCATTCATCACACACAAGTTGCACTTGTTGATCGTAGGCAAACGGGAAGTCACTGCAGGACAGCTAGACGAGGGGCACAGAACAGAACCAAAGACACAGCGAAGAAGTTTGGGAGGTGTAGGTACTGTGTCAGTTGTACAATGATTTGATGCCAACAGTGCGTTGTTTTGTGTTGTAACAGCGAGATTGATTAAATGGTGTATGTCTGTTGCCTGTTTTGGCAAAATAAAACAGAATGCATTTGTTTTACATATAGCAATATTTTGCTTCGTTTCTGTATTCTTATATGAAACAGTTGAGAAATGTGTTATTGTTATGGGGGCAAGACACCCCTTCTGGACAATATACTTAATTAGCGATAACATACCGTTGGTGTTGTCAATCGTCACTAATTTTTGGTATTACATACTATATCCACACAACAACCGAATGACGGCATTGGTACCTCAAAATAATAAGTTTATGAAACCCTATAGCCATTTTACCTTAAGGGGGGCTGCTTGCCCCACCCTACCCCACTCCTCGTGTTTGTCCGAACTAGTAAGAATTATTTTATGATGCTCAATAAACTTTATATATAATGAAAGCGTTTTTTTTAGTATTGGCATCAATCGCGTTTCGCTGCTGTCTTTGCACTTGATGCTTCGGCTGCGTACTGGTTTGTGAAGTAGAATTATTTTCGATGCTTCCAGATTGGTTGAAAGACGAAGTGAAACAATTATCGATTGTACGTACTGTCAATTTTATTGTTTAAAAATTTTCGATTTGCATTAACCGGCGAAGTCGACGTTTGCTGATAACTTACGAATTATTTGCGAAGTATCTTAGCTGAGAACAATCTAAACATCATCGTAATTATAGCGCACCAACTGAACGATATTCACCATACCACCTCGGTCCGTGCTGTGATGGGCATGGATGTCGCTAAGGAACGCGAAAGGTGTGAGATATGGAGTAGCGTCCATCATGTGTATATCGTCAAAACGTGTGTGCGTCCGTGCGTTTACAATACAACTATGACAATGATTGAAGGTGACGGCACATACTTTCTCACTTCTTGAATCTTATCTCTACCAGATTAACCCTTTTTATTTCAGAAAAACAAACATTACTAATTTAATAAAATTCCGTAATTGCAACCGTCTGATGAGAAATGCTACCGCTGACACCAGATGCGTATTTTAATGTAGTTTTTTTTCTACTAAATAACGGGTGTTATGTGTCATAGATAAGGTAGAAGTTTGAATATAAAATGTTACTAAATTTGATCGCTCAACTGCTATACAGATATAGCCTAATCAGTCAAGTAATGTACACTGCGAACTTGCCTGACCATACATTCTACTTACTCCTGGCAACCATTGACGTCGATTCCTGTCATGGTAATGTTCAACATTGGGTTAGTTTTTAAATGATTCAAAACAATTACAAACAATCAGGGCACAACCTTGGAGAGGTGGTTTGATTCACAAAACATGGGAACATATATTTCAGTTATGATTAAATGTCGTTGAAAATATCACGGACGATATAATTTTAGAAAAAGGAACCCGTCACTCACAACATTGAGTCTGCTGTCCTCTGCTGATTCGCCAGTGCGGCTGGACAGCGGTGCATTCATGCCAGTCTTAGACTCCCATTTACCGTGCAGGTCATATGCCATCAAGTTAATAAAGTCGAAGTAGCTGTTGATATACATGAAGCAGTAGCCGATGTTAAACATGCACCATAAATCTCTGTGTATTGACCGTATCGGCATATATAACACATTATAAGCATAACACGTACGATGGGTGTTACACTATAAATGTATAAAACAACCAGACTTGTAATGGTTAGATAAACATCATGGGCAACACAATCATGCTTAATAGTACTAGTGGAAACATAATAGTTTGAATTAAACTGACATTTAGAGAAAACATCAAAGTAATTATGATGTTGACAACAACACTAGGATCCACGGAGGAGTAGAGGTGGCACAACAGTTAGTCATATAATGCACAATATATATGGAACACTGACTTCGATATTTCACTGATTTCATAGCCATTATCAATGTTATCTTTGCCAGCAGCAACGGCTGCTGTCAACAGCAGGCGGGGTTTTCCACTGTCCTGTGCTTCTGCTTCAAAGGCTTCCTTCAGTTTCTGCCAAATCAAACAACGCAATGACACGGACATACACTGAAATGAAGGGGTTTTAATTATAAAGTACACACATACACATACGCACACGCACGCACCAAACATAGCCGTAACTAGAAGAGTATGACGTGGATGAAACACACGTACGCAGCCTCCTATCTTGGATATCAACTATGATACAAAGGGACTACCAAACTCAAGAACAGACTTGTTAAAGCTGGCGCAGCATGGTAAGATATGAAAAACGTTCTCGTTGGACGCCTCTGTCGATCCATCCCAATCAAGTCGAAGTAAGCCCTGGAAACGTAGATCCGCCACGTCCGTAGACGATGTATCGCGATAGTGCTGGGCAAGACAACCCAACATGTCATCGCCAAAGTCCTGACAATTACTGACCCTTGGTGCGAATGCCTGCGGTGATCACTGCGCTGGCATGGTCACAAGCCCGCGTGAAAAGACTGTCTACCTCATCGAATAGTTGTTTGCAAGCGCTTGTAAATACTCTCTATTGTTCAACGAGAAGCGTGTATCCCGCGCCGCAAACAAATCAGACTGGGATACGTATACACATATAAACAATATATGATACGATTCAATAAAATAATCAAATGGTAATATATATTAGCAAATGTATATTACAACAGTAAAATAGTTATTAAGCCTTGCACAAAATAGTGTAGATTAATATTGTATGGAATGCAACTAATTAAATATATTATCAGTCACACTTACCTTGACCAGCAAGGTATACCTATGCTTGTCTACTGTGAGACTGCCACGGCTTCCTGGGTACTCAAAGTCAAGGTCAAGTCCATCAAAGTTCCTATCTCTAAGGTACTTGATGCTGGTTGTCGCAAAATTCTCCCTTGTTGCCTCATTCGTCAGCATGGCGGCCATTCTCAATGTACCAAAGTTCCAGCCACCAACAGAAAGCAGCGTCTTCAACTTGGGGTTTCTCTTCTTGACGTTATTAACCCGCTCGTACCTGCAGACAGATGGGTCGTCATTGACTGGGCGCTGGATGGGGCACAATACCAGTAAAACTAATTGGACCATGTAGTATTTCAGGCACATTCTCTTGCGCTCTCAATCGAGAGAACCCGGGTTTGAATCCCCTTGCTAACGTTTTGAAACTGACAATTTCATTCACTCTAATGGTTAGAGCACCCGCCTGTCGATCAAGAGGACGGTGGTTCGATTCCACTTCCGCCGTTTCGAAGCTTGGGCAATTTCGTTCACCCCACTTTGCCCGTGTCTTTCGGAAGAGACACCAAAAGCCATTGGTCCAAACTCCTGCGTTAGCTCAAGATTGGGCTGTTTGGAGTATAACTACTTGAGACTTGAGTAAGTTTCTGTCTGCCAGTGGGTGAAGTGTAAAGCGCTTTGAGCAGTCCAAATGACTGGATACCGCACTATGTAACAACGTACCTTTAGTACTGTTTTTACACTTCCAGCGAGTACAAGCTACACTGCACACTCTCAACAGCAACAAAGTTGTAAAAATAAAAAGTCTACAGGTTATGACAATGTTGATATTGTAAAAAAGGTAATATTTAACATTTTAGTATAATTTACTCATATATGTAACAAATCCTTCAGTAGTGGTGTATTTCCCAGTAAAATGAAAGTAATCCCTGTATATATAGCTGGTAAAAAAATGTTTTTACTAACTATAGAGCTGTATCTCTACTTCCTTCCGTAATTTTATAAAAATCTTAGAAAAAATATTTAATGTTAGGCTAGATAAATTTATTGAAAAGTATAAAATTTTAAGTAGTAGTCAATATGGGTTTAGGACAAGTATGTTTACATCAATGGCATTGTTAGAACTAATTGAAAACATTACTAATGCCTTGGACCAAAAAAGCACTATTGGTGTTTTTATTGATCTGAAAAAAGCACTTGATTGGTCATCATTTATTACTCAGAAAAAAAGTTACTTGCACAATAGACTACAGTATGTTAGCATTGAGGATAACAATTCGGATTTATTAAATGTGACGTGGGGTACTGTAAGGTTCTTTTCTGGGCCCAAAACTATTTATAAATGATCTTTGTAATATTTCTACATTACTAAAATTCATTCTTTTCGCTGATGATACTAATATATTTTGCTCGGGGAAAGATCCAACCCAGCTCAGCAAAATTATCAATACTGAGCTACGAAAGTTACATATCTGGTTTTCAGTAAATAGATTATCCTTAAACGTAGCTAAGACAAAGTATATGTTGTTTGGAAACTATTGTAAAAAATCATATATTGACATAAAAGTCGACAATACAATTTTAGATAGACTATATGTAACTAAGTTTTTAGGAATCTTAATAGATGATAAGCTCAATTGGAATGAACATATTGGTATGATCAAATATAAATTATCAAAAACTATTGCAGTTGTATATAGGGTGAAATACTTACTAGAAAAAAATTCACTTTTTATACTATATTGCTCACTATTTCTCCCATATATATCATACTGCTGTGAAGTATGGGGCAATACGAATAAAACATATATTAATGGTGTTTACATATTAAAAAAATGTAGTCAGACTCATTTGTAATGCGAATTCATTATGGCATTCTAATAAACTATTGTGTGATCTAGGCATTATAAAGCTCTTTGATCTAATAAAATTAAGAATTTCTATGATAATGTTTAAAGCCAACGAATTGTTACCTGGTAACCTTCAACAATTCTTCAATGTAAAATATACCATGTTGCATGTAACACGCCAAAGTAATAAATTAAAACATGTATGCACGAACAACTTTAAAAGCTAAGTGTACATCTGTAAGGTGTTAAACTCTGGAATACTTTAGATGAGTTGATAAGAAGTTCAGTTACAATCCAGAATCTTAAAAAAACAATATAAAATGTATTTCCTTGAAGAGTATAAATTACTTAGATAAATTGCTGTGCGGTATAAAATAGTTGGAAGTATACCTGTGTAAATAGGTTTCAGTTATTACTAACAATATACTATACATTTATGTTTACTATTAATATGTATACATTACTTTGATATTGGGGAAAGTGATTAATAAGTAATACACTCTACTTTCTCCCTTTCCATTTGAATTACATACATTTTATGTGTATATTCTATTTTCATTTGGAAATAAAGATCTGATTTGAAACTTACTGGCAGCGCGCTGCCCTGCATATTTATAGTTTGATCGCAAGTTTCGAGGTTCACGTCCACTATGAATCATACATTTTGTTGATGAACAAAGTATTTAAATGGCATATATATATATTATATATATGACTTGTTTATTAATGTTTCCCATTGAAAGTGTGCGAACTTTAATACGTTTTTTGCCTGCAGCCACAAATAGCGCAAAACAAATCAGAATGTGTAGCTCATTCAAAGTCTTCATGGTAGACTTATTGTTGTCTCATAATTTAAACAGCAGTTCAAGCTAAGACGTCTTAATGCCAATACCCACCCACCCACCCACCCACCCACCCACACACACACACACACACACACACACACACACACACACACACACACACACACACACACACACACACACACACACACACACACACACACACATATTTCCTACCATTCTGTCCACTGTGTAATTCAACAAAGAAAACCATAACCTACATGCCCTTAGACCAGGCTGATGTGTCGTCATTATACTCATGATGAATAAGTTTACCACCTTTCATTGAGGCAAACGCATAATTGATGTGTGTGCACAGGAACGGGTCAATGTATTCCGGCAAGAACTTTCCTTTTCCTGGTCGGTACTGGGCCCAGTTGGTGTAATAACATACACGTTTGTAGTCATCTACAACACACATTGACATGTAATGTAACTTCAGATTTATGCTCTAAATAAAAGATGTTTAGGTTTGACTTGTCGTCTACAATTCTAAAATAAAAGACTCCAATTACACCGTTGTCATTGAAAGGTAACAGAGCTAACGTTTCGATCTTTGTCAAATGCGAAATCTTTTCTTCCAAAATATAATAAACTTGTTATCTAATAACTTGCCATCATAAAGTTTTGTTGTAACTACGTGCTGCATCGTCTAATTCGTCACCTGTCAGTTAGTCCGCATGTGTAAACATGACCAACTTAAGACAAGACTAGTTTAGCCCGAATTAACCAGTTTGGATCAACTGTGTATGATCACACACTTAGCTAGAAATGTAATTTATTCACATATCACATACATTGACATATCACTCTCTAAAAAAATAACGTGATGCTATAATCACTGATACTGGCTATCACAATAGTTCCTCATCTACGTCAGAGCCAACATTCCAATATATGGCCTATCAAGACAAATTAGATCAATATGAAAGCTACAACTATAAACCTGACGTCTAATTGCACATGCACTAGATCAGCCATTTCAGTATGTCCCAAGTCAAATTAGCTGGAGATCACATTTACAGTACACACGGTAGTATAAGTACGCTTAAAAGAACATCATCTG
The DNA here is from genome assembly GCA_963662155.1 of Lamellibrachia columna. Classification (NCBI taxonomy): domain Eukaryota; kingdom Metazoa; phylum Annelida; class Polychaeta; order Sabellida; family Siboglinidae; genus Lamellibrachia; species Lamellibrachia columna. Next base: position 22,935,459 of record OY759266.1, read on the forward strand.
ACATGGGGCATTCCATACGTCAAAGAACACCTTTGAGAATGTAAGCTGTTTCTTAAATGCGCATTTCATTTAATGGGTGTTTTGTCAACTTTGTTATTAAAATTGAAACCGGTATTTATATATTGTGTTCACCATGTCACGTGCAATATGATTCCATTTTCCCAAAAGTGCAATTACATTTCAAACATAGGGTAATAAATCCATTGCTCCAATTCACGTTCTATCATAAGAATACACCAAACAATACATTGCTGTAACTTTGCTGACGACACTTATACATTTCTTAGATTAAATCATTTGTCAAGGAAGTACTTAGGCTCAGTAAGTGTACAGTTGGTTGGCTCACATGGAGATGCAGTCGTAGTCATTCCCACTTCACAGTGGACACCAGAGAAATCTAAAATAGCAATACTGAGAAATAACTAAGACATTCATATTAGTATAATCATTCATTTAATCAATTATTCAGTAACATATAATAAAATAATTATAGCTGTGATGCACTCAACATTCTCTCACTGGTTGGGTGTTGCAAGTGTTTTGTTATTGATGTTTGTCGAAATCACTGTCATTGCATTGATGACTTGTTATTCAGTGGGAGGTGTTATGCTTATTAGCTTACAAGTCACCTTCCTTCAAAATAATTAGTTACCTTTACGTTTCATAATTCCAAACAACCTACCTTCTGGACATTTACATGTGTACTCCCCAACTTCATCTTCGCATGTTGCTCCATTGATGCATGGGTTACTGAGACACTCCATTACGTCTGTCCCACAAATAAAACCAACGTATCCCTGCACACAGCAACATGTCTTGTTCCAGCAAGTTCCTCCGTTCTTACATGGACCTATTGATGGACAGTGTGGATCATTTGGATGATTATAGTCCCTCTCTTTGCAGTTGGGTCCTGTGTATCCATCGTTGCAGACTTTCTCACCAGTCTCATTGTTACATTCATAATGTCCATCACAGGTGTTGATTGGCTCACATGATATAGCATTGGATCCCATTTCACAGTTAACACCAGAGAAACCTAAAATTACATTATCGAGTAACAACTAAGATTATGGTCCATAATTTGAAGCCGCAACCGAAGGTTTAGATTAGTAGCCAATTAGCATGCACGCACGCACACACACGTATAAGGTAATCTGTATGAGGGTACGCATCTAGTTAGAGAAAAACGTCTTAATCTTGTTTTATAATTCCTGCATCCAGCTGGAGATAGCCTACGGGGTATACAATTTTAATATTTCAATCAGGACTGTTTGCTTTATGGTGTTTAATTTACATCGTTCAGTTAATATGTACTTGGCAGAAGTCTCGGTTCAGGGTTGGTTTTGTTCAATGGAGGTTTATTGTTTCCTTAATTTACTTCCTAGAAAGAAGCAAAAACAGCCCGAGCATCCCAGTCCTTCTCCAGCTTGTGTCACATGACAATGACCAATCAACACGTTCGTAGCGACGCTAGTCAACTGCTAACAAAGGCCGAAATATTCGGAAAGAATTCAACACGTTTATTGAGAGGTAACTGCTGTTAATATCACATGCCAAGTCACTGAAACGTCAATCCATGCAAGATTAAAATCATACAGTGTGACACCCATCAACAAATGTTTTTTGTATCGTGTGGTATATTCAGAGGTTTTGACATATTTGCATGTCACACAACGCGTGGGTTAGTTTTGGTAGCTGGGGCATTTGTGCGTGTACTGATGGATTTTTACTGTTTCCAGGACAATTAATTAATTCCACACAACCTACCTTCTGGACATTCACACTTGTACTCCCCAATGTCATCTATGCATGATCCTCCATTGACACATGGTGAACTGAGACACTCCATTACGTCATTATCACAATGTGCGCCTTCGTATCCCTGCACACAGCAACATTTATTGTCCCAACACGTTCCGCCATTCCTACATGGACCATTAGATGGACAATTTGGATCATTTGGATAATTGTAGTCCCTCTCCTTGCAGTTGGGTCCTTTGTATCCATGGTTGCAGATCTTCTCACCAGTCTCACCTTTACACTTGTAATGCCCATCACACGAGTTGGTTGGCGTACATTGTACTCCAGTCATTCCTACGGATACTGTGGTAAGTAATAATGTAAGGCCTTATTATTCAATAAACAATTAATTAAATAAGAAACTTATTAAGTAATAGTGATGCACTCCACATGTTCTCGCTGATTGGAAACTTTGGTCTGGTGAGTATTATGTTATTGCTGTTTGTCATGGTTCACTGTCGTTGCTTGTGACTTGATATTCTGGTAGATGGGGGTCATGCCTATTTCAGAAACATTTTATTTCCTCTTAGGGCATTTTCAATACGATGCTATTCCAACATATTCCTGTCTAAGCACCTTTCAATTTTAACGTGGACCTGAGATGAAATACATGATATGTATTGTGTAAGTTTCAAACATACAACTTAGTGTAGTCGTATGTATGTATGTTACAGAAACTGTACTTCTATTCCAATTTGAATATTGTAATACAAATAGAGTTTATTTGATGTATTTTGTAATTTTTATTGCCATAGCTTAGTGTAGCTGAATGTGTGTTGCAGAACTATTTTTTAATTCAATTCTGAACATTTAAAAAAAAATGGTGTTTCTTCTTCTAAGTTCATGTAATATACATGGTTTAATTTGATTAATATTTATTGTGACACATAAAACATGTTATGGTGAACTCATTCGAAATATGATGACAAAATCTGCTGTAAACACTATCAATAATAACCGGATAATGCGAAATGTTAGAAGAAAAGCGCAGCACGTCACTGACATTGCTTTTTTGCCAAAACAAAACATCTATGTGGTGGAACTTATGCTGGGACATAGGATAAAATCGGGTATTGTGAGCATAGCGACAATTATGAGCATCCATCCTGTAGCATAAACTAACACTGTCAGGTGGTGTCATCATCGTCATCTGCAACTCGTGCGCGCCAACCGAGTCCTTCAGTTTTGTGAATATGTTTCAAGGTAAGGTGTATTGAAGTTTGTGTACAATTTCCTTACAATATTAGCCTGTCGAACAAACTCTTCTAATTCAAAATGCATATCGTAACAGTGCGCATGTGAGGCTTAACTAAAATGATGAGTTGTTCTTTGTTACTGAATGGCAATAATACAGTATTTGCCGAAGATGGTTCTGCTAAATGGTCATATTACAGCATCGTATATCTGCTAGGGTAATATGAGCATTCTATGTGGAGGTAATATGTGCACAGCGCTCATGTTGGCCGGTGGGGTGCTTATATTACCTTGTGTTGAATAGCGTGCACTCTACATTCGGTGTATAGGCCCGTATATGAACATTTATTTTATTGTTTAGCGTAATAACTTTTGGTATATATTGGCAAGTATTTTATTTCAATAATAGGCTCACATTTTTATTTCAGATGCCAATGTCAAAGGAGAAGGTACCACGTGCAAAATGGACTTTTGTTGAACATGCAAATGGCCGTACGCGGTGTGATCATATATAAACGTTCAGAAAAACGATCCAGTAAAGAAACAATGTACCACGAGAAACATTAGACGACACGTATAGAAAGCTCGTTGTGGAGAGGGCGTCGTAAAATGTCGTGGACGCAAGCCGATTTTATCTAAAGATCAGGAAGACAAACTGAAGGAAACTATATTTGACATGGAATCGAAACTGTTCGGCCTGACAAGATATGACGTGAGGCAATATGTCTATCAGTATTGAGAACAAAGGATTGGTTGACGGGGTATCTGAAAAGGCACCCAGATATTAGCCTGCGAATTCCAGCACCAACGTCCATTCAATGGGCTGTCGGCTTCAACAGGGCAAAGGTTAACCGATACAAGCAACTGCTAGAAACGACCCTTTTAGACGGAGATGGGAAGAGAGTGATTCTCGAAGGAAGCATCGGGGTTATCAATTTGTCATCAATCTGGAAAGATCTTGGTCAAGAAGGGGAAGAGGAGCATCGGAGCACTGACTAGTGCATGTTACCATTGTGGCCTGCATGTCACCGACTGGCGTCTACGTCCCGCCAATAATGATATTTCCCAGAACCCGTATGAAGTCGGAACTACTTGACGGGTAGCCTCCTGGTAGCATTGATCACGCGAACAAAAGTGGATGGATTACCGCATAGCTGTTCGAGTGCTGGTTCAACCATTCCGTTGAAGTGGTGCAGCCAAGTCATCGCACTGAAAAGGTGTTGCTCATCATAGATGGCCACTGTAGCCATACCAAAAATATGACCGTAATAGATAAGGCAAGAGATAACAACGTCGTCATCATATCATTTGCCGCGGCCGATGTGACGCACAAATGCAGATGCGCTGGGGATGACAACACACCAATAGAATAACAAAACATGGACAATGCATTGCAAGATGGACTAGCAAAGTGAAGGTTCTTTTACGATTCAAGTTTATTTACTAAATTTTTTTTGGCAGAAATATGCTACATATACGTGTCGTATAGAAGTCGAATAAATGCCAACAATGTTATGTTATAGTCAATCTGCGTAATCAGTCATTTCACGTAATGACTGACATGTTTAGGCATTACGCGAAATGACTGTTTCACTCAGGCATTTTGTGAAATGACTGAACATTTCAGTCATTACGTGAAATAACTGAAAAAGAGGTGCAGTCATTTCGTATAATGACTGAAACAGTGCTTCCCCTAATTAGTGACAAGTCATGTGGGCGAACTTGCTGTTTTTTCATCTACCTAGCCAGATATTTTCAGAAATTGTCACCTAGCAGCTATCTATTTCTCATACTAAAAATAATTCTTATATTGTGATGAAATTATGATTTAAGATTAGTATTCAGGTTCATTTTGGATCGTGTAGAACACCAGGAATTTAAGTTACTCCACATGGTCGAAACCACTTATCATCAAATTAATGTTTTTATTACGAGGTGCAATGACCGAGTCCCCCTAGGTTCGCTTTGTGATATTATACCCAGAGCAAATATCTTCTACTGTGTCTTAAATTGAATGTTGGAAATGTAGAATGACCTATTGTTTTTGTGGAGTCAGGACATTGTTGATTTATTGATTTCAGAACATTTTATCCTATCACTTCTGTTTTCAGTGTGCATCATTGTGTATTTCGTTTCTTTATCAACTTCTCGATGTCACTGCATTGAAAAATTTGATACCTGCGAAACATAAGAGCAAATTTAAATTATTATCCAATTGTAATTATAAACTACCTAAACCAAAATTGTGACAACAAATAATAAAATATATATATATACACGCATAATCATGATGTTTATCAATGTGTCTTTTATAGTAAAATTAGCAATTGGTTTAATTTCCCTTTTAAATTAATTTGTTTGCACGGCTTAATGTGACAAATCATGAAAGGATTTCTCGACTTTTGTGACACAGTAGTGACAGTTTTCATTTGTGCTCATGCAATTCATGGTTAACTGAAGAAAAACCCTTTCATTGTGGACTTCCTGGCTTACATAAAAAATAGGAATAATTTAACAGAGAAAGGATTAAGGCTTGAAAAGGTATCCAATACAACAGTGGTGGATATTAACTTGAGGCTTCTTACTGAGAAAACCTTTGAATTGGCTTCAATGTGCAGATCAATGAATGAAGGTGTGAAGTTTCACCATTAGCAAATTAAAATGAAACCACATCATTATGCAAGCCACCAAAATTGCATATGTGGGGCTGTGGAGTAATTTCTATGACAAAATTGTGGTATGATGTCATTACTGCATAATTACATGTTAACTATGGCACATTTGGAAGAGTATTTTACTATCTTTTCACCCATACCTCATTTATTATAGGTTGGAATATTTGCATTGATTACATGGAGTACTATCTACCCCTCAAATTGTGAAATGTCTGGTAAATTTATCACACTTAAAATCAAGAAACAATGTTCAGCATAAGATTGATGGTTCTTACTTGCTGAGTATGTAGTATCTATGGCGTGACTTCGAAGATTCATCAGTTGCTGCAAGCTTGAGTTGTTCTGTAGTATTGAAATATTCCACTTTTGGGAATTAGATGTTTTTGACATATTTGAAACCTTATGTAGTTCTTCTTTAAATTTTACTTCGTAATTATCCTGTGCCATTGTGATAGGTATGCCAAGAGGCTAGTGATGAGCACCTACTGGTTGCGTTCGTTTTATAGGGAAAGGCAATGCACAATAGGATAGAAAAGTGGCTTACACACAGAAGACACAGAGTAATAGTAGATTGTGAGATTTCAAATGGGAAATCGGTTTTGAGTGGGGTACCACAGGGATCAGTATTAGGCCCTATACTGTTTTTAATATATATAAATGATTTGGAAGATGACATATCTAGCAAAGTACTGAAATTTGAAGATGACGCAAAAGTATTCAGAAAGGTTACTAATGTTACAGATCTAGATCTAGATAAATTAGTTAAATGGTCAGAAAAAATGGCAAATGTTATTAAATTTTGGGAAGTGTAAATGCATAGGACATGGAAACATGGACGGAGAATATAAAATGGGGGATGCTGTACTAGGTAGAACCACACAAGAAAAGGACTTTAGGTGTAACGTTTAGTGCTGACATGAAAGTTTCAGAGCAATGCGGGATTGCTGCTTCGAAAGGAAATCAAAAGGGCTAATTAGGAGAACTATCACGTATAAGGAGACACAGCTAATTGTACCCTTTTACAAAGCAATAGTTAGACATGGAGGCCGTATCATAAGGACATAGACAAGCTAGAAAGAATACAACGAAGAGCAACTAAAATAATTCCAGAATTAAGAGACCTTAGTTATGAAAGCCGCTTAATACAATGTGGTTTGACAACACTAGAGACCAGGCGACTAAGAGGAGACCAAATAGAAGTGTTTAAAATAGTGAACGGTTATAAGGATGTTGATAGGAATATGTTCTTCAAAAACTTAAAGAAGGCAGTAGAACCAGAGGACACAAAGCAGCGTTAGTTAAGAAGTTGTGTAGGTTGGACATGAGAAAGTACTCTTTCTCACAGAGGGTGATAAATAAATGGAACAAACTGCCAAATGATTGTGTTAATGCTAGTAGGGTGAATATGTTTAAAAGTAGAATTGACAGATATATGATAAGGGCGGGCTACACATAGATGATACAATTGTTGGACTCTCGATAAGCCAATGGCTTCTTTGTCCACTTGCCATCTGGAACTTGTTGTTTGGGATGGCAATCTTGTTAAAAATAGCCAATTGAGACAGTCACCATTGTTAGGCAATTGGCATTCCCAGTTGGAGAATGGTTGGGTCATCCATTACCTGTCCATCAAATCAGAGAACACTAGTGAGATAGCTGTCATTCAAACTGTCAGAGGGAAGGTTAGAATCTGGTACCCAGAGGGATGAATTATTAGCAAGATGTTGCTATTTGCAAATATATAGCAAATATTTATTCACATTGTTTATCTATTGAGTAATGTGAATGTCTGAAGAATTATGAAAGCTGATATTAATACACTATTAACATTGGAACAATATATGACAAAAGTACACAAATTGTTATTACACAGTATGACTGAAATGGTCACCAGTCAAACTGTGTAAAAACAGTGCCTTATTATATATTATGATGCCTAAGTTTATGTCATTTCGCAAAATGCCTGAGTGAAACAGTCATTTCGCGTAATGCCTAAACATGTCAGTGATTACGCAGACTGACTGTAACATATATATATATATATATATATATATATACACGCACGCACGCACGCACGCACGCACGCACGCACGCACGCACGCACGCACGCACGCACGCACGCACACACACACATATGAAATTGGTTTGGCCCAGACGATGAGACAGGCTATTTATTAAATGATTGTAAAAAATTGCTCAATGATGCCAAAGTGGTATCATGCAGTTTCTGGATCAGTACACCCTAAAGTACCAGAAACCACAAAAACTTTATATGTGCCGTACTTCCAGGTCTAACCCCTCTGCTTCTGGACTAAACAGCGATATGGCACGGAACTATGATTTAGAACGTTGGCGTCGATCAAGTCCCTCGGTCTCAGAATATACCTATTATATGTTGCCTTGACGGAACAACCCATTTCCAAGGCACGCACCGGTCCAACAGATTTATCTATGGCGAATGACCAGCACCACAATTTATCCACTGCGTAAAAAACCGGATGTAGCAACTTTCGATACTTCCTTGGCACATTGACACATTTCCCCCAACATACACCAGGTGGCAGGACTTCTAGTTATCCAAATGTATAAGAGCACGCACGCACGCTTGTGCGTAGTAAGCATAAACCAAATAGAATGAATAGTCATATGTAAAATATATCCTAAATGAATTTTTTGGAAGAACCCATTGTCTTGAAAATTCAATCAAGGTTGAACACATCGATCCTCACCACCATGCTGTGCGTAGCAACAATTAACACGTTGCATCCTGCAATTGGCCGTGAACGTGGTGCGACTGGACTGGCCTCAGACACCAATGCTTTTATCATGCTTTGGAACTTCCCTTGCCACTTTTGGGAGAAAAAGTTTGCCACTGCCATAACTGATGAAATCATGGTAGAGACAGAACTCTATTACTGTCCATCTCTAGCGATGCACACGATCAGTACATTACCGATTGACCGCTTTTCAAAGCAGCCAGACAATTCGTCTTCTCGGTCATATTTACAGCACCATCGCTTAGTCATGCATATCTTCGAAGTCCAAGTCTGCCTGTTCAACCTTTTTGGCGATTGGTGCGCATGGAAATTCGAAGTAACACAAAAACCTTCAAGAATTCCTCATGGATCTTTCATGTTTCTAAGACCTGACCTCAGGATCCACGTGACTGACAAGTATGGGTGTTTAGATTGTGGCCTCATCGTTATTTGCTACTGTTATGGATTTATTGCTATACTCGTTGGATGTGAAGCGTAAAATTAATTTTATGAATTGCATACGGTATTCTACTGCGATAGTAACGTATAACCTCATACACGGGCTTGTCCGAGCTTACCTTACATATATATTCATACTAAACAATAGTGTGAATGACCATTATACCCGCGGCTGCACAAATATCCTAGTTAAAAAATTAACCTGTCTGTAGGGCAGCGTATCCCAACATATTAGACATCTGTAGAATGTTTTGAAACATTGTTTTTAAAACAAGTCAAGAAAGATCTATATAATTGAGAACAATTTGAACTTGACAGGCCTGTATGAATGTAAATTTTTTAGAAATTGTAAATTGATGGGTTTTACTCAGTGGTTTTAATTGAATTAATTTATTTATTTATAGTTACTTAGATTTTGTTGTTGCAATTTTCCGTTTTATATTATCTTTGCACCAGTAGATTCTAGTAAATTCTAGTCCAATTACTGAAAATTATTGAAACTATTTAAGCGATTTCCTTGAGGTATTCCCACCTAAGCCACAAACAATGATGTTTCTTTTACGGCTGTTAGTATTATTTGTTATATTAACGCAGTGCATGTTTTCTTGTTCATGCTACAGTTTATCATGTCAAAATCTCAAACAGTAACACAACGATGTTTTACCAACACATAAAATGTTCAGCTATACTAAATGTTATCAGACAATATCTGCCAAATTCTTGGAACAATGTTATATGCAAATACATATTAATTATTTATAAACTGAATGACAGATTCAGATGATTTATTTTTACAGTACTATGGAGGTGTCCACAAAAACTGCTTAAATAACATTCTGCATTCTACAAATGATGAAACCAATGAAAGCGATAGTTTACCAATAATGAAAACTTCATCATATTATGATACCGATTATTTTAAGTCATTGGTAAATACTAAAATTAATAGTTTTGGCATACTTAGTACTAACATCCAAACAATTAATGCTAAATTCAATTTAGCAGCCTTTGTACAAGAATTGCACCTATTTAACTATGACTTTAGCATTATATATATTTAAGAAAGTTGGCTAACTGAACAAGATAATCTATCTCACATCCAATTAGAAGACTATACTTGTATTTCCTTGGGTAAAAGTAGTAGTACCAAGGCAGGCTTAATTTTGTATGTTCATACTAGATACGATTATAAAGTATTACAACGTATTAAAAATGAAACTTGGGAAGGACAGCTAATTGAAATCACTGGGGGTGATCTCAAAAAAAAAAACCTGTGATAGTTGGTAACATATAGAGACAACCTCGAGAACTAAACGTTAACTACACACAATTTATTGACGAATTTTCATTATTATTATCACAACTTGATTGCACAAATTTGGAAGGTATTATTGCAGGAGATTTTAATATAAATTTACTTAAAATTAATGGTAAAGTGAGTTTTATGACACCTTAACAGGATTTAGCTTCTTTCCTAAAATAACATTCCTAACTAGATTTTCGGACCTAAATGGCACATTAATTGACAATTTATTCTGTAAACTAAGCCAAATTATGCTACAATCAACAGCAGGTATTTTAATCAAACAGTCTTCAGACCACCAGCCATATTTTTTATTTATCGAAACTGTTCCAGCTAAAAAATTTCCCCGTAAATTAGTCAAAATACATTTACAAAATGAAAAAGCTATGTCAAATTTTGCAAATGAAATAATTAATTCAAATATTATGGAGAAATTAGATCAAAATCCTTTGTCTGGTCCAAATAATAAGTACAACATACTCATGGATGTACTTGAAAATGCAAATGTTAAACATATGCTATATCAATTAGTCACATTTAACAAATATAAACACAAAAACTCATTATGGATAACAAATGGCATACTTAATTCTATTAAACACAGAGACAACTTACATAAGCAGATCAAGTTGACAAATCCCACATCAATTGGCTATTCCATTAAAAAGATAAACTTAAAAACCTATAATTGTATTTTAAAAAGAAGTATCAGAGCAGCCAAATTGATATATTATGAACAATTGTTTAACAAATATAAAAATTACACAAGAAAAACCTGGAAAAGTATAAATAATTTTTTTTCAAATATCCAACAAAAAGAGATCATTACCAATACATTTTAGAGGAGACAGCAATATAACTGACACTGTAGAAATTGCTAATAAATTAAATTTATTCTTTATAAACCTAGGACAACACCTTGTCAACAAATTTAAACACACGAGTAACAGAAATCATAGTTTCTATCTGACAGGAAACTCTGAACTGTTTTTTCAATTCCAAGAAATAAATGAAGAGTCATTAATCAAAATAATTGACAAATTCCCAGCAAAAACCAGCAGTGGTCATGATGGTATTACATTGAAACAATTAAAATATTTAAAACTTACATTAATTAAACCCTTAACATTACTTCTTAATCAAATATTTAATACTGGAATCTTCCCAGACAGGATGAAAATTGCAAAAGTCATTCCTATCTTTAAAAAGGATAATGAAACACTGTTCTGTAACTACAGACCAATATCACTATTACCTGTAATATCTAGTTGTAGAAAAAGTTATGCATGATCAGATATATTAATTTTTTACAGAACACACTTTTCAATGATAACCAATATGGCTTCAAATCTGGTCACTCAACTGAATATGCCATCATGGAAGTTATTGACAGAACTATAACCGCACTGGATTCAAATGAAACAACTATTAATATATTTTTAGATCTGTCAAAAGCATTTGACACCTTAGACCACAACATTTTATTAAATAAATTACACACATATGGAATTTGCGATATTGCTCTAGAACTAATGGAAAGCTACTTGAATAATAGAAAACAATGTTACATACAACGATAGCTTTTCTGAAACTCTGCCTATTACTACAGGTGTGCCGCATGTTTCCATAATAGGCCCACTTCTTTTTGTAATATACATTAACAATTTATCAAAGTCCAGCAAGACATTTAAATATGTAATGTATGCAGACGATACAACTCTATTTACTACAATACAGTCTTTAAATTCATGTACTAAAGATATCAAACAACTTTTAAACACAGAATTAAATAAAGTAAACAAATGGCTGAAAATTAATAAACTGTCTTTAAATATAAAGAAATCCAAGTACATAATACACAAATTAAGAAATAAAAAAATTATTCCTTTTCTACTTAAGAAACTAGAATCGAAAGAGTCCAAAACTTTAATCTCTTAGGTGTGACATTACAAGAAAATCTAAGCTGGGACAGTCATATAAAAAATATTTCTATCAAATGTTCCAAAATTATAGGTATATTAAACAAATTAAAACACTTTCTGCCATTAAATATAAAAGTAACTTTGTATAACTCATTAATGTTACCATATATAAATTATGACCTAATGAAATGGGGTTTTAAATGTAACAGAATTATCAAACTACAGAAAAAAGCAATTAGAATAATATGTTTAAGTAAATATAATTCACATACTGAGTCATTGTTCAAGAAATAAAAAATTCTTAATGTAAAAGATGTTGCAATTACAGGAATTAAAATTTTATTATAAATATGAGCACATGAAATTTCCAGTATATTTATAAAACTTACCATTTTCTCTAAATAGAAATGTTCACAACATTAATACACGAATACATGAAAATATCCACACAAATAGGGCAAAACATGATTTTGCCATACGATGCATTAGGTATGATATTCCATTACTAATAAACAATACTTCGAAACACATAAGGAAAATTTTTTTAACACAGCTTACATGGATTTACTAGGTATGCCAAAATGTGCTTTCTACAAAACTACAGAGAACAGTGCTCTATGCCAAATTGTTACATTTGTGGACTTAATAATTAAATCATAAACGCTTTCATATTTCATTACTTTTGTGAATTTAATTATAAACAGTACTGTAATTAGTATGTCAGATGTAAACGTATATATTTGCCAGATTAAAAATTAAGTAAATTTATTTACCCTTTGAGATTTTGTCATCATTTAATGATGAAATAACTAATTATTTGTCAAACCTATTTTGGAAGTGATGCACTTGTGTTACTGTTATTTTTCGAGAAAGTGCTTTATTAAGTTAAATGAACTTTGTTGAAAATTATAATATTGGGGTGGCTGCCACAAAAGCAACCAACAATGGTCTTAGTGGCAGTCTCCCTGACCCCTTTTAAGTTTATCTACAGGAAACTGATAGTCCATGTTTAGGCTATTGTAATGTCATTATACTTCAGTTATATTATATTTGTGGTGTATATTTCAGTTTACAATACATATATTACTTGTTATTTATTAACACATGTTACTTGAGCTGTAGATTTTAACATTTTAGTTTACAATACATGTATTACTTGTTATTTATTAACACGTTATTTGACCTGTATTGACCTGATTTTCACTGTATTGACAACTGTACTGTTTAATCTGTGGGTCAAATAAACACTTCCGATTCCGTATTGTAATACTACTTTCAGGACAAAGCTGAACAGTCTTTTGTTTCATATCGTGATTTTCATCAGTGTCCAAATGGGTGGCATCATGACAGTGTCTTCTCATACTCTGCTTGTCACAGACAATGTACGTCTTTACTATGCATGGGCAGCAGCTGAAGACGATTGTCTCTCACACTGATTTGCAAGCCTTACAACCGCAGCTGACCACTGCAAATTCACTACTGACAACAATCCATTTACGTTTAGTAATTGGTACTAAGAGGTACTGTAGACAAGGCAGGATGAGGGATATAATTAGAACGACCGGGGATAAAAGGCAGTTTGTATGTTAGAAATGTCCTCGTCTGGTGAACAAGTGCAGGAGGGCGTCACCTTACTGTGTTTCGACAGTTATGTCTAATTAATTAATGAAAACATCTGGCCGAAATATGGACACCCCTGGATCTGCCCATGGACGGTTGTTGAACGTATACCTAAACAGACACGCAGTTAGCTCATAACTTAGCTTTGCTCACGTGCTAAGTGCCCCATCACCAACACGGAAATATACCCTAGAGAGTTTGTTCAGGTGACTTTACCTACTGGTGCTACATTCACACTCAAAGCATGTACGCGTTGACGCATTAGACTAGTGGAATATTCCGTGAAATTAGTGTTTGCGCCTGTTGTTGCCAGAGTCAAAATCGCTATCACCAACGCCATCAATGATAACTTCTAAACTTGCATTGTGTTGTACTATTCTTATGCTTGTATGAGTAAAACACTCACTGACTAAACGTCCGTTGAACTTCATATCTCCGTTGATGATTATGTCTGCCTTGTGTCACAGTGTGTGTCACCATAGTTATATTTACATGCCCATCTTAATTATTATTATTTTAAACATAAATATTACATACAATATATCTATGGTATTACAAGTATAGTTTTCCCACATCATACTATTTTAAAATATTTTTTTGTAAAGCGCTTGTATTGGTTGTGGTGACCACATAAAATAGTAATAATTATTATTATACAAGAAACGCAATTGATTTTATGTTGTGTGAAATAAAAATTACAGAAATGTTTTCATACACTATATTGGGCATTATGTGTTGCTATCAGAGGGTTACTTAGATGAACAAATTAATGAAAAGCACTGCTGATGCAACACTGTTACTGACTGTGAGACTTACCATACAATGCACCTGTTATTCCCAAATTTCGGGTTGACACCTCAGGTACCCTAGCACGTACAACAACACTGTGGTAGGTAGATGTTGCATAATGCTCTTCATCGTTCAAGAAGACTTTTGGAAATAATGTTGCAAAATGTAGTTTCCTTACAGTAACTTGATCAATAAATTAAATTGGCAAGAATATGAATTCCTATACATTTTGAATTATTGCTATATAACACTGCATAAGGTATCAAGTTGTTGACACGCTTGATTGATTGTTGATGCAATTTACGATTAAACTAATATTCGTGATGCCTAAAACTCCATCCTATTTACACAAGTTGCACAAACGAGCTAGCATGTTGCAGTTGACACTAGGTAGGTTTGATGTTTCGCAAAATTTATTTGAAATGAGACTAGACAAATTGAATTAAGGCAGAACCTTTAAGAATGACACTCTGGTAAGCATAAAACCAAGAATGGAATGATTTATTTTGGCTGGCAAAATATCAAAACTGCATTAGTCAAGCTGCATGACGAAAATACAATGTTTCTACAAATGAAACCTTTTAGACAAAACTACGTGAAGATGACAGTCTCAATGTATTGAACTCAAAATACCAATGCTTCCTTGCATATGACAAGACGTTAGTCAATTGCAGGCCCAAAACGTTACGCCCTAGTGTACACTGCATGTTTTCACAAAACTAAGGAACAAAACAGCCCCCTATATCACTAGCAATATTGACTTTTGAAATAACCCTTTCCGATATAATTTTTCTTTTGTGTATTTCCAACTTACAAATTAACTAAATTGTTGAAACAGAACATAGCATTATTCACTCAAACTAGTCTATCACCCAATGATATCCTGTGATACCCAGTCACTACAAATTTATAGTTTCATAAACTTACGTCTGTGTTATAACTTCGCCTCTCAGTGCCTTGTTGAGTCGACTGACGAGCGGGAACTTGCCAGCACCACAGTATAATCCGTCAAAATCATCAAGGTCTAGATTCCACACCATCCAACCACCAAGTTGCTCTTCCATCATCCACTGCACCTGTTGTATCAGATAGGATTATGTGTCTTTGACAGATAGTGACTTTATCTTGACAATGAATATGTTGCATTAAAACTGTGAAATGGTTGTGCACCAATACAACTGTATGTGGTTCTGCCTGCATTAGAAGGAAACTTACCTTTTTTTGTAAACTGTACTCATTATCATAGCTGACCCAAACATCTCCCTTGTAGATGTATGGTACTTTGTATCCATCGTGCCATTTTACACTATCTTTGTTTCCTTGGATGAAATCCCTGCAAATCTGCAACACCAGGAATTTCACATATTATCAACATACCTAAGCCTCATCTTCGAGAATTCACCTCCAGAGGTTCAAGTAATGGTGGAATGTATTGCCTCATAAGTAATGCTTGCAAGCACATTGTGACATGTGATCATATTTAATAGATAAAAAAAAAATTATTTTCACTTTTACCTTTGTGACCTTCACACCAAATGACTGTTCTATGACACATACATGCATGCACGCACGCACACACACACACACGCGTACAGGATGCCAAGTTAATGGGTACCTGTGAAAAAACACCTACAACTCGGGACCCGATTAATAAGCTCCTAAAACGAAGTTTGTGAAGATATTTACCCCTAATTTGCTTTAATTGGTATCATAGACATTGTGGATCATACTGGCATGCTTTAGAAGACATATTTATATGAATGTTCACCATACAACTGAGCACTTGTTACACACGCAATCTCAACTGAGGATTTCCCATACACACTTGCAACTGAAGACTCATACAGATGCTCCCAAGCAAGTACTTCACCAGAGACATTTTCCATACATACTTGCAAAGGAGAAACCATACATTCTCCTTACTTAAGACTTCCTGGATTGATTTCTATACGGTGCACTTTTGATAGAAAAAATATGCTTACTGTAGGTTTGAATGTGGGTACACATATACATCGACCTAGGAAAATCAGAAGATCTTGTATAGGAATAAAGAATGCAGATACCACTTGGTTGTAGAATTATATTTCGTGCTTGAATATACTTTGCCAGGCAATTCTATTTTACTATATATCTTAATTGTTACAGCTGCATGACATCAATGACGTCACAATGTATATAACCTTCATCTGTATCCATCTACTTACTACACACAAGACAGACAGTTTTGTTAATAGGTTCATAATTTTTATTCTTTGCAGTTACTGCTCATCAACCATTGTCATGTATGAGTTTGACACTTTAAATAAAATTTATTATGGTACTCAACACTTGGTAGAAAATGCAAATATGAATAACACAAATGATGCGCACAAGTCATTAATAGAAATGTACATGGTTCCAAAATACATGTTTATGCACTGCATAAATGACTTGCAGACGTAGCTACACACTTAACTCACACTATAAGAGGAATATCTAGGTCTTCCTATTTTCCCTTTTGCGGTCTTCTATAAAAATCATTAACTTCCTGAATACAACTGTATACATAATATTTCACTGCCTCCCACGATCGGCATTGCAATGCTGATTCCAGTTCCACTGCCTCCGCACAAGCCTTGTTTCCTGGCACTTTCATTATTGTGATGAATCTGTTCAAGTGTTTCTCTACTGCTGACTTCTTCTCGTGTGACCAAGGCTTTTTCGTCAGAGTGCCATGTCCTATAAAAAGAAAATGTTCATAGAACCATGACTGTACATGAACACAAGTACACATGTATTGTTATCAGGCATGGGGCAATTAACTTGAAAAGTTAATTAATTACATTACAATTAACTAAGAAATTATTCAATGAAATTAAATTAATCTCCCAAATTCTTCAATTAAATTAAATGAATGATTAATTTTAATTCAATTAACAATTAAGTCATGTGTTGGTATGTTTACACATTTAAAACAGTTCTAAAATCACAAGACTTGTAACAGAAATGTGCTTTGTAATTTTGTTGGAAAGAGATTTGCTCATATTTACATGCCAAGACATTCCTTCATGAGGCATTTGATCACATTTTAAAAGTTGTAGATACTTGCTAAAAACAATTGTCTGAAAGGAGTGAAAAGTTTTGGCTGAAGATTTGCAGGTGTGGGGTTTCCTCCTATATTCAAACACCAAATTAACAAAATGTGGCAACTACAGACATAATTTTTATGCACCAAATTGTTATTTATGCAGTGTTTTATACTAAATCATTAGATTTCCATTTACACACTTGCATTTAAATATGTATACACTATTTGTTATGCATCACTAGAACAGGCATGTTTTTGATTTAAGTTGGCACTGTAATAAATCCCAAACTGATGCTATTTTATCTTTCTCTACATCTCCACATTAACGATTATATGTACACATACAAATTATACATGCATAGGTCTAATGGCCACATAGGTCCACTTGGGTGCAAGTTGCCAGCTCCAAATGTTTACTTCAAACAGAGATTTGCAGAAGCCAGGATTAGCCAACAACTTATCATCCTATCAGAGGATATTCTATTGTATAAGCCTTCCCTCCAATTCACAGGTGCCTGAATGATCAGCCAACCCCAAATGGTACAGTAAATAGGTGCCCTGTGGTGTTCTCTCTCCCATTCACACATGCCTGAACCTGATCTCTTTCAGGCTAGTGACTGGAATAGTGTCTGCAGGCCTTCTGAAAACCCCTCTTTTGTAGTTTAATAATTAATAAGTTGATCATTTAAACAACTTTTATTCCAATTCTGTATCTAGATAGAACTAGAACCTGCCATATCATCACTGACAACAGTCAACAATTATTGTGTAACTACTTAATTGCACTTGTTATTTGATAACATTTGTCATATTTGAAATGTAGTATAATATACACAAACCAATCAATGTTCCACATAACAATCAATCATATTTACATCTTTACAACTACAGTCTAGTGGGTCTACCATCGCAACACTGAATGGTCAACTACAGTAACTGCACTTGTTATGTAATAAATTTGTCATATTTGAAATTTAGTATAATTTAGTACAAATCAATCTATGTTCCACATAACATTCAATTATATAGTCTAGCAGGTCTACCATTGCAACACTGAACAATCAACTACTGTAATTGCACTTGTTATTTGATTTGATTAGATTGTCATAGATGTGATGTACACAAACCAATCAATGTTCCACATAACATTAATTAACATTCTATAACGTTTGTTTCAATGTTTCATTATAACAAAGAGCGAGGAAAAGCAATGAAAATATGAATGTAGGACATTGTGTAATAATAGGAAATAAGTGAAGAAAATTTTGTGTGTACTGTCCATGTGTTTGTTGATTTTGAGTACGGATAAAGATGATAGGCCTAATATATGTCTCGTAATATAGAGGGGAGGAAAACAATTATGTTATATTTCTCTCCTAATTGGGGGGAACGTCTGCTTTTCATTTCAGTGGGGGAGAAATATCCACGGGATGACCAGGGGGATATCCAGGGGGGAATGTCCATACCCCTCTGAAAACACCTGGATGACATGGCTGTGAACTATCCAGTAATATTGTTAACTGTTAAATGGGCACTTAATTGAGAGTTAATTTGTCAATTAAATTTGAATTTGTCAATTAAATTAACCCCTGTTGGTAAAGTTAATTAAAAACATTAAATTAGCCTTTCTGGAAAAGTTAATTAATTAAATTATCTTAATTGTGTTAATTCATTTAACAACTTAACAATTGAAATTAACCCATGCCTTAATTTGCTATTTACAAATACTGACAAAACATTCTAAGGTTTGTCTCAAGAAAACATTTGAAGACATTATTTTGGCAAAACATTTGAAATTATTATTAATTAATAATTATTTATGAAAAATGAAATTAATTTCTTATATATAGCGCAACATCACACTCTGTGAGCGTTTTGGTGAGGGCTATTCCATAAAAAAATGTGACGGTGGATCTGAATTAGTAGCACTCACATAAAATATTAGTGAGTAACTATACTGATGCATATCGTATGCATATATTATAACTTGATACCATCAGAAGCCACCAAAATGATTTCTGAGAGGAAATACACTAATATTCCAGGACTCCTACTTTATAAGACCCCATATTCGGAATGTGGGGGTTCAAGGAATACCCCCACCACCGAATTCCAAATTATTTGTACCCCTACCAATGAATTTGGAATTACAGTGACCCTCCACCAACGAATTATGAACTAATTTCAGGTTCAATCCCTCATCTCAAAATGGAATATGCCCAGAGCTCATCTCCTGAGAGAGAGATATAGGACTGATATTAAAATGATCGTTCACGTTACAATGGACAGGGCAGAGCAGTGTTTACACATCTTGAACTTTTGAGCTGTGGCCAGGGATTTAACCATAACCATCATGCTCAAAAGTTGGGTGTGCTAAGAACTCTGCCACCAAGATTTCTGCTATGGCAGATCACCAAGAGCTCTGTTATGACAAGCACACTAAGTTTTGAGTTTGGTTTTACGGAAAAAATATGTACAATCAGTAAGCATGGGAAAGTACCCATAAATATATTTATTTAAAATAAATAAATATTACTGTTTTTCTTTGATGTTTGCTTATTTCTTGGATGTTTCACCCCAGGGCTCTCTGGTGTGCTGTCCATGTCTGAAAGCAAGATGAAGAAAGATGTCAAATAAAACCGAGTATATCGAAAATAAATTTCCCCCAAGCAGTCATTACCTTATAAGTAAACTTAAACATTTCATTACAACGGTATGTGATATTGTGTTTCTATTACATTACATTTTGTGAGTTATCCATGCATAACTTTTTTAAATAAAGACTAGACCTGTCATCACATGTATGGATACTAAACAATGTTTATATATTTTAAAAGCATACCATCATCATATATTTCAAGTCAAAATTTTTCGTCAAGGTGTCTGTAGCAGGAAATGTTTCAGCTGATTCGTCCTCGGTGTCACTGCCCTCTTCATATCCCAACTGTTCAGCTTTGAACAGTTTCTGCAAAATAAAATTTACCAAAAATCTTGTTAGACAATCGGCTGGGTTCTAAGCCTACAACAGTATTGTTTAACACGTTATCAAAATTAAACCTGTGTAACTATAGTCAAACTACTCTACATATTTTACAAAGAACACAGTCATGTAGTCAGACATAGTCTTCTTATAAGGTCAATTTTACTTCCCTAAGCCATATTAAAAATAGCGAATATATAATGTTAAACTGTAGAATACTCACATGTGTCTTCTTCCACGAAAAGTCCGGAAACGCCTGAGGCTTTGCCAGAGCATACGTGAAACAAGTTTGTGTGTGTGTGCACGCGCGCGCGCGTGCGCGACAAAAATGGAGTAGGAGCTTTGAAATCATCGAGTTGTGCACACACGGATAACACACGAAACTCATTGAAACTGTCAACTAAGAACTTTAGGAATTTTAGTCTAACACAACTCAAACACACGCACACACAAACAAACATGCACAAAGAGATAGACACGCACGCACGCACTAGTCACAGCCATAAGATAACAAAAATGCAAAGATGTTCACATCTATTTGGAATCCTTCTGGAATGAAGGGTCTGTTGCATGTAACTTGATGATCATAATCTGTTTGTTTGTAGATGTTGTGACAACTTACCTCATAATATGCATACATGCCCGACTGTTTAGTAAACTCCCCTGGAGGAGGATCTATGCTGCTGGTAGGAGCACCAACACCATTGTTTGCTACATTCGCCAATCTGAATGACTGACCATAT
Organism: Lamellibrachia columna; assembly: GCA_963662155.1. Taxonomy (NCBI): domain Eukaryota; kingdom Metazoa; phylum Annelida; class Polychaeta; order Sabellida; family Siboglinidae; genus Lamellibrachia; species Lamellibrachia columna. The sequence goes on from OY759266.1 coordinate 22,956,767, forward strand.
GTCGCCATGCCAATCATCAGTTTCCTCCTTGGGCAGCCATTCTCAATCCAGTAGTTGGCAGCCCATTGCTGTTATCGACAACACACACATAATCATTTCCTTTCATGGAAAGGTTGTTAACGTGCCCATGCAAAACTGCCTAGTGTCACTAGTTATCTGATTCTTTATTGAATAAGTAAATAGAAACATCTCAAACCCATTTAGTGTTAGAAGTAGTAGTAGCAGCTAATTTACTGTGATAGCTAGGCTTAGCTGTTTCTAGATATACCGGGTACATGGCATGGCATCAATATCAATTCCAATCATTCACATTACATGTCAATATAAAAAACAGTCAATTTTAAATATTAAATTGCTGTGTCACTATGAAAATACTAATTCATACTAAATTAAGAAAGCTTCTGAAATGTTGAAGTTCTGCCGTGATATTATTGCCATCATTGATTGGAACCAGTCGTGTGCACGATGGGCAATGATAAATTTAAGGGTACTGAGTGAAAGCAAATGTACCAGTATTTTTTTTTTATACAAATGGTCAATGTCTTGTTCATAAATGTTGCTGTATGAGCCTTGATCCACAATGTTCTGAAACTGTCATGTCAGCTGAGCACTTACTCCCGAAATACGGAAATAAGACCCACCCCAGAAAAAAGCCCCCATAAGAAAATAAAGCACGACTCCCTGACTAACATGAATCCCTGACTAACATGAGTCTCTGACTAACATAAGTTCCTAACTATCACGAGTGTCTGATTACAACGAGGCATGTGTTCATCACCACCTAATAGTGTATCCTATGTCTTGCAGTCCATTTTCTCACCTGCAACAATCTTGGAGTTTGTGTTTACATTCTTTTCATGTGCATTGGCTTTATGTGCATTGTGCATTAACTGGGGTGTGATGTGTATTCATCACAGAAGTTACTGACAGGGTTTGTGTGAATGAGCTCATTTCAACTTGATTGTACATAATAATTTAAATGACGATTACGTTTATTTATTTTTTCTGATGAGTTTTTTTTCAGGAGGGCTTTTTTCCAGGGGGGGCTTTTTCTTGGGGGTTAGGGGGCTTTTTTCCATACCCCCTTACTCCCTGGTCCTTTTCTGTGATGTACTGTGGCTTCAAATCAAGTCACTAAAATGTTGCAAAAGTTCTTCACAACTATACAAAACAGAGAAAACTTGTCACTCACAACATTGAGTGAGCTGTCATTTATTGATTCATTAGAGCAAGGGAAGAGTGGTGCATTGAAGCCAGTCGTGGAATCCGATTTATTGTGCAGGTCATAAGCCATCAAGCTGATGAAGTCGAAATACCTATTGACCAACAAACATAGAACACTATTAGTTAATGTTATATATGCACTAGAATGCACTCCTGATATATCTATGCATTTTCATTGTTTCAGCAAATAACACATTTTAATCACAAAACAACTAGAAGTCAAGATTGTCATCTAAAACAACTCCAAAAGGCATGTGGATAGCAAAGCCATTAGTTGATCGAGAGTCCAACAAATAATGAACTTTGCAGACCTGGGGCTGATGTAATCTGTATTCGTGTACATTTATGAAGTACTCGTACTCGTGGAAATTATATATGGGTTATTCGTCCTCATGCTCAATGTACTCAGATTTTATGAGTACATCCGAGTACTTTTTAAAATGTGATGATGTGATAATTAGTTACGATTTATTTTAAGTACAGTTTTATCAAGAATTTGTAGTTAACAAAATGAAAATATTTTTTATTTAATTTAAACACTTCCATAAAGTATCTGAAATGTTCAAATACATTATTTCTGATTGATATAACAAAATTAACTAGACAAACAGTTATGCTAGTAACCAGTTCAGGCTATAATCCTTTTGTTTGTCTAATTAAGCCAGGAAGTCCACAATTAAAGGGCCATTCATCAGTTAGCCTTAAGAACTAGCTGAGTCTATTTCTATGGTGACTCAAGTCACAAAGTACCAGTAGGCTTTATTAAAATTAGCACACAACCCCTTTGTTCCAGTTTGGACAAATCTTCTTGCTAATATACTCACTACATTGATTACATAGGTAATTCTGGAGCGAGACCAATAAATGCAGTCTGATAAAGTGCTTGTCTAATGGTTATATATTTTTTTATCCTGGGGTGGGGGTTGGGGCCTCCCGTATTGGAGGCCTGGTGGGATAAATGATCGCCCCACCTTTGCTACTTTTACATGTCATTTAATAATTGCTTTTCTCTATGAGCTAGTTTGTATTGGTGATTAAGCTATATCTCATCGATTTACACATATATGATATTTTTCTTGATGAACATGTTTGTACCAGCTATTTCTCACCGATACATGTATTTTATTATCACGATGCATTTATTAAATAACCTTTAACAACAGTTACTCTTTGTGTGTTCCTGTAGCAAACAAGCTCAGGTTTCTGCCATTACGCATCTGCAAGGTATCAACATTAAGCATCAGCAGGGTATAAATGAATATTTTTACACTTGAAAAAATGGTATTTATATAATGTGAGGCTAGAATCTACTTTGCTATGTTTGTTGCAGTCCGCAACACAAGAAACAGTCCGGAGTACGCGGAATGGTTTTAGTCCAAAAACGTCATGTGACCACGTGACAAGTTAAACCCTGTCCCTTTGTGTTGCAAACTTCGCTGACGCAAGTCATGTTTTCGTGAAGCAACACATTGGACGTTTTTCCTCCCACCATCCTCCCCTTTCTACCACCAATGTTCTCGTGTTGCGTACCGTGTTATCATGATTATGTACTGTGGGATAAATGATCGCCCCACCTTTGCTACTTTTACATGTCATTTAATAATTGCTTTTCTCGATGAGCTAGTTTGTATTGGTGATTAAGCTATATCTCATCGATTTACACATATATGATATTTTTCTCGATGAACATGTTTGTACCAGCTATTTCTCACCGATACATGTATTTTATTATCACGATGCATTTATTAAATGACCTTTAACAACAGTTACTCTTTGTGTGTTCCTGTAGCAAACAAGCTCAGGTTTCTGCCATTACGCATCTGCAAGGTATCAACATTAAGCATCAGCAGGGTATAAATATATTTTTTTATATATAATAAATAAATAATTACTGTTAGATTATTCACCTGGTGTACTGTTATATATTATTGCTTAATAAGCCTCATATTGTGTACTATGCAGAATAAACCTACATTTACATTGTCTGGTTTGTGAATCCAGTTGCACATGTTCTTGGTAAAAGTGTTTTGTGGCTCTACAGTCTACAAATCAGAAGGTGGTCAGAGGATAAGTGCAATTAACAGTCAGGTGCTAGCAAAACTACATCTAGGGTCTGAGAGAGCAGATGTAAGAGAAGTGGTTTGGTGCCTCAGACCTCTTGCTAATTGCTTTGTTTTGCCCTGTAGTTCTAATACCTTCAGAAAGTTTGAAGATAATATTTATATCGACATCTTCAGAACCATTAAAAACATGTATATTTGTTCTTCTCGTAATCTCCTGGTATCCATAGTGTTGTGAAACCACACTCAATTAGACTTACAGCATAACTTAAATCTATCAGCTTTTGGAATTACCTTGCCAGTAGGTGTCCTTATTTTTATTTTTCCTGCTTATCTATGTCCTTCTTATGATGTAGACTCCCTCTTTCAATCGAATATGCTAAATACGCCTAACCATTATTTTGAACAGGTACAATTAGTTATTTTTTATAATATATGTTAATAAACCCTATGTTATTACCATTTGAAGCAGCAATCCCACATTGCTCTGACACGTTCATGTTGGCACTAATTGTTACTTCAAGGTTGTTTTTATTGATAACATCACGATATACCTTGTATTGTATCCGCCATTATCCGTTTCATAACCTCACTCAAAACTGACTACATTCTAACTATAAAACATGACAAATTGCTTTTGGATATCCGGTTAGATAAGTTATAGCATTAAAATGCTGATTGCGTAAACTACTCAATTGACATGGCATTAACAGTAAAAAAATATAGACACACTGATACTGACAACGCAGGAATCATCGATGACAAAGGTGTCACAATAGGACAGTCACAGTAGAGAGAGACTGACTACTGACTTTGAGATTTCAGTGATTTCATATCCATTATCAATGTGATCCTTGCCAGCAGCAACAGCTGCTGTCAACAGCAGGCAGGGTTTTCCAGTTTGTAGTGCTTCTGTTTCAAAGGCTTCCTTCAATTCCTGCAAAAATCACACACCTCGATTATGCAAATATTGAAGTGAAGTTATTGGGTTGGCAAATACGGCATAGTCATGAATGTAATAATAAAAAAATTATTTCAGATTTCTCTAAAACAAAACTGTTTAGGTCGCTATGAATGGCTAGACTGAAAAAAAAACCAATAGGCTGCCATCTACAATCCGCAAAAATTATGTGTTGTGCAAGGTGGACGGATGATAAAAAAGCAGCATCCAAACCAATCTTCTGGACTAAAGTATTATCACAAAGCAATTACTGCTGTTAAGATGTGTAGAGTTGTCGAGAACTGGTGTTCTGTAGCAACTGATTTCAGATGATTGGCCATGTTTTACATGTGAAGAATTCAGGGGTTTGTGTGAAAATGGTGTGATCGTGCGTGCTTGCATGCACCTAAATAACTGAAAGTGTACCAAGCAAGTTTGGAAATAAAAACAATCTATTTTCATAACGTACACTTTTTTAGTTTTTTTAATCTATCACATGTTCACTTACTTACTTAATCCTCTTCGTGCGGGATCACACATAAGGCCACATGATCAAGTAGGTTAATAAAAAATCGCTCAACCAGTTCTGTCTTACATGAAATTGAGAGCAACGATTGCTAGTACAGTCTTAGAATTGAGGTTTTTGACACAATTTGAAAATTACCAGTATCATTAACATACGCAACACCAGGTTTATTTATAAAAAGTGCAAAGTAATTTTTTTTAAAGGTTGTGTATAAAATTGAAGGCTTGACCTCATTAAATATGTAGAATTAATTGAACTATAATGATGATTTAATATTTTTTGGAATAACAGGCACCTTCATCATGGTCAATTCCCAGAAAAAACAGTGTTACATTTCCATATTATGAACATTTGATCAGGCACACTATGTGAGATTCGTGGAACGCTGGTATTTTTGATACTGATATACATGTCCAAATAGTTTTTACTAAACTTGAAAAGTGTTATTATCTTGTATTCTTTGTTCAACTAAAAATACTTGATAGTAATAAATAATATTGTTACACATTGATGAATATCATGTTAATAGCATTCAAATGTATTTGCAAGGATAAGGTATTATGAATACTATTTGCGGACTCTCTAAGTAATTAGCGAACATTACATATGAAAACGTTGATGGGCATGCCTAATGTTATGGCCTCTTAAGTCAAAATTAAGAATGGTGACATATAGTTATATTTTTACACGTTATTTTAGATTCCATAGGAGTTGAGGAACATACTGTGAAATTTTTTTTTTAGTTGTCTAATACTTAGAGCATTAATTACCTATTGTTTATTTTGTTTTAAAACAAAAAGTAAAACGTTTATTTTAGACTTTGAATTTTAACCACGTTTTACCTTAACTGAAGTGAATTTGTTGCTTACTTGAAAACAATGCAGTTCTGCCTATTCCTGTTACTTTGTTTTTTAATCAGCAATGACGTGATTTGGCTGGTTGGGCGACTCATGAGTGTTTCTTCTGTCATCGAAAGGTGAGTTTGCCAGAATTGTCTTGAATATTTGTATGTCAGTATATACACATTCCACAGCCTCATACAGTTCACAGCCTTGTGAGACTGATTTAGTAGACACATATGGGTGGAGAGGTTCACGTTATCATATTTTCGGTAGGGTAGCATCGTTGTTTGATGGTATGTCAGCACGTTTTTTGCTGTTTAAAATTGGCCGCAAATGTTTCTCCTAGATGTCGCCTCTTTAGGAAGCAGGTGGTTGGGCATACTGTGAACATGCTGTTTTATTTATGGAATGTTTAATGTGCTGTACATATCTTCTTTCATTGATTCATTTAGTTTTCATCTATTCATTCAGTTAACTTGATAATGATAACTGAATTTATAAAATCATAACAGGTGCCAAACTTGACTCAACTTGCTGCAAACTGGGCCCAACACATACATAGATCTGCATAAAACATGTACATTATCTAAATTATAGTTCTCACTCATTTAGTGACTTAACGTCAACACAGAAAATTTAAGAGGTGAAATGGGTCAGTCCAGCTGTTTGATTATTTATTGCTTTTGGTTTTACCTTTACAATTTCTTAACAAGCAATTACTGGAAAGTGACATGTTCACACATTTTATAGATTAATTTGTGAATGAACTTTAATTTTTTTTAGCTGCTAATGACCCTGACCTTTGGTATCAGGCATGTATCTTTTTCTTTAGGCGAACGAAAAAATAAACCGGGAAGAATCTTTGCTTGACATGATAATGTAGTTAAATTGTTATTGTCTTTACAGACCACGACGATGTCCAACTGTGATCTTGTGAAGGGGCTGGAACCACCACCATCACCACCACTGACTGGACAAGGTGTGCAATCTTTCAGACTGAAACAAAGGTGTCTTTGCAGTGCCCAGCAAACAACAACAAACTGAAAGAAGGATCCAGCTTCACGACTGTAGCTGAAAACTTAAGGAGTTTGTGGAACTTGGATGCCTCCTGCCGGTATCAATTGAGCTTTCAAGGTTAGATGGAGGCTGTTGGATAGAAAAAAAAACACTTCTTCAGAATAAGGCTAAGTTTCAACGCTGTTGCAGTTACAAGTTCAACAGTACTCAGCTGAAGAGGAAGGCAGCTTCACGGCCGACTGCTAATACAGATGCATTGGACTGCACAGACAGCACAGAAAATGGCTGAGTCCCCACAATTCCAAAACTGCAGAGAAGACAATTACAGGCACCACTACTAGTCAAGGTGAGAACATTTTATGCGAAAAAAAAACACGTCTGTCCGAACTTCGACAAGCCTTTACTTTCGAGCTTGATTCAAAACTTCAACAGTGTGCATTAGAACTGCACGATAGTTACCTTCTGACGAAACTCAGTGCTGGTGATGCAATTTCCCTTGAAGCAAAGTATCATCCAGACTGCCTTGTGAAACGAAAAGCTGCACCGAAGGAAAACCTGGATGGATTCTCAGAAGAACAAGTGTTGAATGGTCTGGCCTTTGCAGAGCTGATTGTGCATATGGATAAGCGACTGGCTGATGCTGAAAACACAACTTGTAAAAAGATGACAGTTTTCAAGTTGGCAGAATTAGCTTCTCTGTATCAGGAGCGTTTACTGTCAATGGGACTGAATGTTCAGAGGGTTCACAGCACACGACTGAAAGAACATCTTCTGGCCCACTTTCCTGACATTCACGCCTTACAGGACAGAAGAGACATTCTCCTTGGGTTCAATAACCAGTTGGGTGGTGCACTCAAGAATGCATACCAAGAAAACTATGACGACGAAGCTGTGCATCTGGCCCGAGCAGCACAGATTGTGCGGAGGGATATTCTTAAGATCACCAGTAAGTCCAGTGGATCATTTGACAAAGCCTGTTAGTATGACAGTGTTCCAGAGTCTCTCCATGCCCTCATGACAATTATTCTGCAGGGCCCCAGCATGAAAGCTGTCAATTCTGCAAAACAACAGGCAGCTAGCTGGACCCCTTTCCCAGCTCATTGGATTTAACTGTGTCAAGAGCACAAAAGCAAGTGATTGCAGATTAACACGGCATTTGAAAGAGAGGGAAACACCACTACCACTGTACCTAGGCATGACTTTTAAGCATGATCTGATAGACACTCTTTTCAATCTTGGACTGAGTGTAAGTTATACCAGAGTCCTTGAAAAGTCTGCAGAAATGGCTCAAAGTGATTGTAAGCAGTTTACAGACGAGAATGTGGTCTGCCCATTCTAGACAACATAGACCACAATCCCACCCAATGATGCCCCACGATTCCTTTCCTGGGACTTCAGTTTCGCTTTTCCAGCACCCAGCAAATAACGGAGAAGGTACAGGGCGACAGTGTGTACGTCAACTGGATACTATTGGCAGTAGAACTGTTACAGAGCTGCCCATTTTTTATCGGGAAGCCCCACTTCTCTGCATGAAAACACCTGTGGAATCACCCGAGCATCTTCATCCAGTTCCTGTTCAGCCTGTGAGAGATGATGTGTTCAAAGCTGCTGTTCAAGCTCAACAGATATGGCTTGATCATGTTGATACAACAGCAGCCCGAGACCTTGGTGAAGAAAACATATCTTGGGACGCATATCATGCATCACAGTAGTTTCCTGAAGCAGACTTAACACAAGGAGTGTCATGCCTGCCGCCCCTTTTCAAGGATCTATCAAAGTCACCAGCCATTATAAAACACGTCATGAATATGATCCAGAACAAAAACCCGTTATGCTCATTGAGTAAGTACTTGCGCTTTTTACGGTGTGATGAAGAAGGCATATGGAGATTACACAGCAGCCGCACATGAAGAAGAAGCAATCTTCTAATTTGACGACTGGCACACTGCCAAAGCCGAACACTTTTCAATGTTGCAGTTGTGGTAAACACAACTATATTTGCCTCGAACAATGAAAGTTTTTTATCTTAGCATCTGCATGTTTATTTTGTTTTTCATACCATATCTGAGTGTAGAATTTGTGTAATAAAAAATTCTAGTTTGGTTTAGATGCCCACATTAACACTCATATGAAACGCCACCATTACCCACCCTCGCCCGTGTCTTTTTATATTTTGTTGTACAGAATTGATAACAAATCCCACTTACGGATATGTTTTACACTTCCAAACGTCTTGTTTTCCTTATTATTTTATTTTATATCTCTAGTTTAATATTTAACTCAATCCCCTTCGTGCCTTTTGGTGTATAATGCAGAAACAAGACATCTCCACTTCTGTTGATATGGAGCCTACTTAGTAACCTGGCCCTAGCTGAGGTGCATTTCTCGTTATTTCCCTTCCACAGTTCTCTCCCCCAGGTTGTTTTTGGAGAACTGTGGAGTGATGTAATGCTGCTGTGTGCATTTCACTAACGGGTGTACGTCATTTGTGTTCTGACTTTGTGTTGAATTACCAGTTACTGCATCGATATATGGCATCTAGAACGAGACGATCACAACAAAGCACACCTGTTTGCTTACGATGTTTGGCAATCAGTTAGTCAACTTTGAACAGTTAGATGATTGTTGAGAAACTCTGGTGGTTATTCCATGGCCTGTGACAGTTCTTGAAAAAGATCCACTACAGGTAATGCATCGCGCGTGCCACGTTAATAATCTAACAATGGTCGCCCTTGATGAACAGCTGAGCTTCGGTGGACTTTTGACGACAAGTTGACGTTTAGTTGATGAAAGAAACCAACGCCACATTGGAATTATTCATGGCTGGTCGGTTGTAAGCATATATGTGTGGATACACACATGATATTGTCATAATTATTCCTCTGTATAAAGTAATAGTTAGACCTCATTTAGAATACTGTATACAAGCGTGGAGACCATATCATAAGAAGGATATAGATACGCTTGAACGCATACAGGGGAGAGCAACTAAAATGATTCCAGAACTGAGAGACCTTAGCTATGAAGAACACCTGAAAGAATGTGGTTTAACAACTCTAGAGACAAGGAGGTTAAGAGGAGATCAGATTGAAGTTTTTAAGATATATTGAATGGGTATGAAAATATTGATAGAAATATGTTTTTGTCACTCAAGAAGGATAGCAGAACTAGAGGACATGACGTAAAATTAGTAAAGGATCAATGTAGATTGGACATCAGGAAGCACTCGTTCTCACAGAGGACATTAAATGTATGGAACAAATTGTCTACAGATTGTATAACTGCTAGCAGCGTGAATATGTTTAAAAACAAGGTTGACACATATCTCAGGAGGGCGGGTTATAAGTAGATGAACATTGTTGGACTCTCGATAAGCCAATGGCTTCCTTGTCCACTTGCCATCTGGACCTTTGGCTTGGATGGCAAATCTTGTTAAATAGGTAAATCTTGTTAAATAGTTGTAGAAAAAGACTTGTTTCGGCGACCATTTTGGATTACGTAATCAAATTGTACTTTGAGGTCAAACTCAAAATGTCCCTACATCTAGAATTGCTCTACACACCAAAACCAACAATCCTGCCAAATTTCATACTTGTAACATAAAAATGCACAATTCTGGAACATATATTGTCAGCTATAAGGTAAATCAATTGCAACCACATCAATATTCACACTTACCTTGACAAGCAAGGTATATGCTTGCTTGTCCGAAGATCCCGGGTACTCAAAGGCAAGGTCGAGTCCATCAAAGTTCCTGTCTCTAAGGTACTTGATGCAGGTGTTTACAAAAATAATTCTCTTTCCCAGCATTTTTGACATGCTTTTTGTGTCTAATTTCCCGCCACCAACAGAGAGCAGACTCTTCAATCCCGGGTGATTCTTCTTTAAGTTATTCACTTTCTCATACCTGTAGTATATATCAGTTGGATTTTTATATTATTAATCACATAGGTATTCAAACAACTTTCCATTAGCAAGATGGTAATGAGGAAACATTTAATAACGTGTGATTTCCCACATAACCAAAGTGCTTGCATAGAACTACCTCAATCAGTTCTGAAGAACCGAGAAAGCTTCATTACTGTTTGAAATGTTGTCAACATTTGGTTTGTCAAACCCACATTTGCTAATATATCTGGTTAAATTGCTGTGGGCGTATATATCTCTGGGATATACATATTTATCAATACATTTTTATTCAAATATAAATGGCACTACATGAAACGTTTTATTAAACATGTAGTCCAGTAATTTTCCAGACAAATGGATGAGACCCCTCGTAATAATAAAAAATCGGGAAGGTTTTAAAAATTCTTTATTGTCAGTTTATTTACTTTATTTTCCGTTTATTTTTTACATGCATTTTATGCGATTGTGATAGCTTCTGAAGTCTTCAACATAAGTGTATCTATATTGGTGATACATTCATAATTTCTTCATGTTGAATGCCTTGTTGTATTCACTAACACACAAATACATGCACAAATCTGGCTTGGTTTTGTTTCTTATCCTGGCCATAATAATGCGGTGAAAGAACAAGAGTAATTTGCTTTTTCATTCAGATATGGCATATCTTAATACTAATGACAGCCTCTACAAAAGTAACATTCTAAGCATATGTATTGAAATATCACAGTGAGGACTGCCTTGTTTTCGGCTGTAGCATGGACTCTGTTTTAGCGGCAATTGCCAGGTTGTGGCATGGGGCATCACATATCATGGGGGGAAGGATGAAAAAAATAGCTAATGCAAAAAAGATCCCAGCCACTTAGAAGATATGATATACTCTTTTATACATACATCATTCTTGGCTGTTATGCTCAGACCAGATTTCTTTGTTACCATAAAACTTTGATCATGACTTCTTTCTGCAATGGTATCATCCACATAATTTATGTTTTTGCCAAGAGTTATAACTTACAAGCCTGTACTTTTGTCATCCCACTCAAATGCAGTAAGCATGTTGCGATCCAAGTTGGCAAAGGCGTAAATGATGTGTGTGCACAGTGAAGCATTAATGTTTTCCAGAATGAATGCCCCTTTTTCTGGTCGGTGCTGGGCTGAGTTGGTGTAATAACATACACGTTTGTAGTCATCTGCAACACACATTGACATAATCCTCATGCACCAGGGCTAGCTCTACTATCTAGAAGGGCAATTTTAGAAGCGTGGATTTGTACTTTGCTGTCTTAACCAATGATATTATGAGCATTCAGAACTTTGGTGCTGCATACTGGCATTGATCTAACAAGTAATACTAAGCATTTTCTTGAATAGCTCGTTAAAGTTGAGCTTGATTCCAGGAATCAGTGAATGTTTGTAGTCACACTTTCTTACACAATGCCACTTCAACACATTCATGGGTTCGACCACAGTTCTAGTTTAAATCCACATTTCTAATAGCCGATCTACGGAGGAAAAGAGAGTACATGTACCGGTAGCATCGAAGGACTCCATGTTCAACATTTAATGTGTGAAAAACTCATATTTAATTAAACTTGTACTTTCAAAAGTTCTGCATTTAATTTAAAATGACATTTCTACAAAAAAAAACTAAGAAGTGTACTCTTTGTATTTTTGTGAAAATGTTGATAACTAATGTTGAATGGCCACTAGGCATCCAATTAAACCAAATATGAGCATGTGGAGGGTGCTGTAAAACAATATGTTCAGGAAAGGACATTACCAACAAAACTCTAATACCATTAGCAGATTATCATTAGCCACACTTCCTTAAATCATTGTTATCCAGTCTATGCATGCATAGTTATAATTCTATGCCCAGGAATCCTGCACCCTAGCCACCAATCTCATCATATCTAAGAATGGATACATTTTTTTACGGAATTTGTTCTGAGCTCAGGTTGCAGGAGGCTGAACATTATATAAGTTTATACAGATACATGTAGCAATATTTTAATGTGTCACCTTTCCTGCCTTTTAAATCAGTTAGAAGTGGAAATGTTCAGGAAAGGACACTGCTGTTATTTTTTTTACAGAAAGTCATGCAGCCCATTTAAATCAATATAAAACCAAAAAATATTTGGTCAATCTTGACCAAACTTGGTATATGCATTTCTGAGGGTATATAGAAGTATTACTGAATTTCACTTGCTTCCCATAACATCTGGTTGTTACTTCTCATGTGGTTTAATTGTATAAAAATGCAAATGAGACTGAGAAACCTATGAAATTTCACATATATTATGCTTGTAGATAAATAACCATAATAGTAAATGCTCTGACATTTTTGGTGAAGGTTGCTGTGCCAATACTTATCTATGAGTCACCAAAAAAACAACACTAAACTGTATTTATCTAATTATTTAGAGCAAGTTAGGCATAACTGTCATTTTGGAAACTTTCCAGTGAAATCACCCATAACCACCTACGAAATGTAGTGAAAGTTTTATGTTTGCCACTGCGATTGTCAACAGTGGCAAAACTTGTATTAGGAAATGTATTTACAGTTTAACGAGCAGGTTATCTACTACCACTAATTTAATTGCACAGTGTACTCTTAGCAGTGATGCATATGCCACTTCTGTTTTGCACAAATCATGGATAAGTGTGTTAACTTTCAAATTTTATTCTTGGAAAATGTTCACTGAACTCCCCAGACCAGACCATAGTATTTTAGCAATAGTTTTGCTTAACTTATTTATGCTTACATTAACTTAGTTTTTGATAGTCAACGTAAGTTTATTTGATTATATATGATATTATATATGTCATGTTGCTATTATGTTAACATTTGTTATGGTCCATGATTATATTACATGCCCATCTAATTATTTTTAAATGCAATACTACATTTTTTCTATGATACTACAAACTTGTATTGTATTAACACAGCGTATAGTATTAAATAGATTATCTGTAAAGCGCTGTGAACTGTATTGAATGTGGCTCTATACAAAATAAACATTATTATTAATATTAACTCTAAGCACTACTAGTTATGTACACAGTTTAAATTTGTATGTTGAATGATGTTACTGTTAGTTCAAATTGGCTTACCTGCTACAGATCCAGCTGCTAGCAGCAGGCATGCTGCAAAAAGGTATGTGACCTTCATTCTTCCAACAGACTGTTGAACTAACACAGGGTCTTGCATACCATTTCTACAACCAGCTTCATGCAGCGGAACAGATCAAAGCCAGATCTTCGAACTTGGGTGCCAAAAGGTGTCCCTAGCTCCTTCAGATCCTCCTGTTGATTATAAAGAAAAAAAAAATTAGCACTGGTAATAGCATGTTGTATGTTGAGGCCAAATTCAATGATAACGTTCAATGCAAGCTATTCTGGTTTCTTAAAAAATTTAAATAAATTTATTTAAATGGCTGCTCGCTCTACATAAACTTAAAGAATGCTATAAAATAAAAACATAGAAAATATTTGTTTGCTACATGATTAATAAATCAGCAAATGTTGATTTTTAACTTAAAGGTTCTTCTTGTTTTAGAAACATAACAAAATCAAACCTATCTAATATCCTCTACAACATGCTAGCTTAATGCCTCATTTGTGCAAATGTGTTAATTAGTTTTGATGAAAATAATCATCGGACAAATTATTAAATTATTTTTGACGGATCCAGAAAAATTTCAGCAAAAAGTGGCAAAAGTGGTCCGGCTCTATCTACTATAACATAACTGCTATTAACCCTTTTGCAAGTTATGCACTATTTTATTAAACTGACTGTGGATGCTCTTAAATTATTCATGTTCTAGGGACCTGAACATCAACGAACATGTTTTAAAATGAGATTTTAACTAGCTAACTTTACAACTTAAAATCTTAACTTAGTTACCTGGTTAGCTTTCAGAATTGAAACAATCCAAGAATAACTTAATTGCCTTACACTCAAGGTTAGTTTTAGCTTATTACAATGCAGTACGAATTTATTAAGTTTGTATTATTCATAAACATAACTGACGCATATTATTTCAATGTAAACATTTTAGTTAATCCCGTTTGAAAAATGCACTATAGTCACCAGTGTCAAATTCAACCCATTCCTAAATTCAACCCATCAAAATTTCACTTGATCTCGCATTACAGACATCACAGCATATGTTTATGACAATAATGATCTAGAGTCTTGTCTGAGCAAAATATATTTTGATATAATATAATATTGGGTGTGAACGTTGTCTAGGTTTTAATCATTCTCTTGTAGATATAAATTTTACGAAAATATCTCGATAAATTTGGTCCTCAAAATTCACCATGGCTGCAGTTTAGAAAAAGACAACCATCTTTTAGTAATGTTAAAAATAAACACGATCTGTGAACTTTTAATTATGATATATGATTGATGTTTTTTACATTCTCTTATATTTTTCATCTATATATTTGTTAGTAAATTTTTCGGTCTAAGGGTGACAAATTCGTGTGATGGTGTCAGTGTTTTTTGCTACGCCAAAAACAGGTCGCATACATTTTCCATAGTCATAGATATCGCCTCTTTAGGAAGCGAGTGTTCCGATTTTTGGGGCTTTCTAACATTAAATTGTTGCTTTATAGAGATTTTCGTAAGATTAAATTGTACTTTTTCTTCTATTTTTTTCATTTTTTATACTGCAGTAGGAGATATTTGTCAGTGAAATCGCCTTTCTGGTTCTGATGCCACCTTGATATTGTTACAGCACATTTCGGATGATCGCCATATTAAAAATACCAGCTATTTCCAGTATAACGTTGTTTTGGGCACTAAAAGTGCGCAAAAACAAATTTTTTTTTTACAAATATACGTCCGTTTTGTACCTGAACCGATGGGCAGTGATGCAAAAAACACATTAGCGTCGAAAAAAAGTGGTAAAAATGTAATTTAATAGCGTTAATAATTTCGGCCAGACTAATGCATTTTACCCTACACAGAGTCCGAGACCGAGTAGTGTATGCCATATCATATGATATGGTTCGGATGTTCAATATTGTTAAGTGTTTCACTCAAAACAAATTTTTTAATAAATTGTTTGCATTGAATCGATGAAGTTGCTGTTAATGAATTGGTATGTCGATCTCATCAACAAAATGTTTCTTCAGATTTTTGTGAAGACGGCATATTCTATCAATTAGGTTGAATTTGACGCCGACCAAACCTGACAATTTCAATGACCGTGAAAGTGCTCGAAGTCAAGCAACTGTGCTATGACCGCCATTGTTCAACGAACAATGTTCACTTGGTTCCTTTATTATACTTTAATGTCGATATACTTTACTAACAGTATGTTTAAAATATGTTTCTTACCAGGAGCACGCTAGCGCAAACCACCACACAAGCGGTCAACGGGCGTCCGGAAGTTGAATTTGGCGTCCGGCTCGTGAATTGGACTGAAATCACATGACACAAAGTGCGTCCCTCAAAAAAATAATAATAACATGAACAAAACTATAATATCGCCATACAACGATGCAAATAAAATATGTATAAGTTTTTTCTCATAATGATGACTTAAAATATATTTCCTACAAAATATATAAAACACGACCTATTCAAGCAGAGCCAGCTCTAGTTTGTTAGATATTTGTTTACAAAAGTGTTAAAAGAAACATCGTTAATGTAAATAATGCTCCCGGTAACTACGCCCGCGAGCGTCCTGGTTCCGTAATATGGCGCCACCGTGTGTCGTTCTCGCCAAACACACCATTGCCGCTAAGACTGACGCCAAAGTCCACCATATGGCACCACTTGTTACACGGGACTGGAATTAGCCTCGATTATCCAGGCTCCGCGCTGTAAAGCCACCGTTTGTCGCACACATCTTCGAACGGATGTAGAGTTGGGGTTCTCATTGTGACGGAAATTATGTATGCTCCCACAGCCTGCGAACCAAGCCTGTAAATCTAGGAATGCCATCATTTTCCTTGGAGGTGACTTCAATCTCCCTGGTTAGGATTGGGGAAGCATGACATTGCAGAAAGGAACTCCCCACCCTCAACTGCATCACCTCTTTATGATGCAGTCCGTGATCTGGGACTAGACCAGGTTTTGACAAGCCCACAAGGGAAGACAACACCTTGGACCTCATCTACATAAACTGCTCCAACATGATACCTCGGGTAGAAACCATACATGGATTGGCTGACCACGACATTCTCTACGCTGAGCAGCAGACCAACTCCATCAGAGTCCGCCAAGGTGCAACGACGCATTGCTTGCTGCAAGTGACTACTAACTGGGACAGCATGAGGACAGCTACAACTGAGCTCACAGCCTCCATCTTTTCTTTATATACAATAGACTCCAGTGTAGAGCAGATCTAGACAGCATGGAAGCATGGCCTGACCGAACGGACGGGTACAACAGCACATACCCCACAGGACAACAGGACCGAAACGCAACCTTGGGTGGACTACGAGCTGAAGAAGTTTATTCGCAAAAGGGATAGGATCCAAAAGAAGTGGAAGAAGACTGGCAGAGAAGAACTGTACACTGCATTCCGGGCACTCAAGCGACAACTCCAACCAGGGCAGAATGCGACGACAGTACTTGGCTAACGTGGACACCCTGATTAATTTAATCATTAAATGTTACAATGATCTATTGATCAAATGCCGTCGTCAATCCTACTTCAGATATGTGCATTTGTTAAATGCCGTCGCCAACATGAAAGCGTAGGTAGAGGTCAAAAACCAGTATTAAGAGTTTTGGAGTAAGCCTGCTATTGTACAATCTGGTTCCCGGATCGTTCACTAGAGGCTCTCCGCACACTACGCTTAGGAAAAGATCCGGTATTGGCCAATCCAAAATGGCGTGCTACACAGCTGTTCTGTGCTCAAGAGCAACTGAAACCAACTAATTTACTAGATATAACCAGTAAATATGAATGGGCTGTTGATTCAAACAAAATGTCTAAGATTTTTGTCTTGCAAAATTCGTATTGCATGTGACATGACAACGTTTCGGCATTGAATAGGGAGGCTTTAGCTGCAAATTTAGCATAAAATTTGTATATTTTTATAGAATAAAATCATCATTTTTCAATAATTAGACACCATTCCCCAACATGATTAACTTTGTAAGTACCATGTAGCACACTGCATTGTCAAACTACACTTATATAAATTGATTTTTTACCAAGGAATTTGTCGTTTATTGATCCAAATATTGATTAATGAAAATAGTTATTTTTAGACTTTTGAACATACATGCCCAAGTTTTATGCCAATATTCAGTATCTACTGAAACCCCATTTTGATGAATGAAAGTATTCATAATAATAATAAGTGTGTTTACAAAGATTGTTGTTGGACTTCTGGTACAAAATGGGGTTCGTTCGAAACTGTTGTTGATAAATTACATATTTAATATAAATGTTTGTTTGTTGTTGTTTTATGTTGTTTATTGTTTTCTACCCCCAAATTAACTTTTATAGCAACTTTTGTCAAATTACACTCTTTTGAGGAACTCTCAGCAAAGGAATGTTTCATTTATTGATCCAAAGATTGATTTTTTTAAATGGCTATTTTGTAGTTTTTTTTTCTAAATGCAAACGTTTTGGGCCAGTATTCAATATTCACTTAACCCCATTTTAATCAACAAAAGTACACATAATAATAAGTGTGCTTCAGGCTAGAAAGACTTTTTTGTATTTCTTGTACAAAACGGGGTTCGTTCAAAAATGCTGTAAATAAATCACAAATTCCATATGAATGTCGTTGTTTAATATTTTCTAACCCCAAATTTACTTTTCTTCAAACAATTTCTGACCTGGCAGTAAAATTTAAAAATAATCCATACACAATATAAGGCATATGCATGCGTCGTGCAAAGTACATGTCAACATTGTTTTATTCATTGTCATTACCAATCTTCGTAATATGTAACTGTCGACATCTAAGCGTCTATGTAACTGGTCACCCCAATATTACACCTGAACTCATTCAGCTAAATAGTCTAGCAATTATAACCCATGATTATTGACAAGATGAGCTGCGCTTTGCTTAGTTCATGACGAGAATGCAACATAATATAATTTAATAATGGCAATGCCCATTTATTAAACAATATGAAAACCACGTATGTATACCGTATGCAGCACATTTATCTCTCATTGGTAATATGCCCGCAAAATAATAATTACATACTTGGGCAGTGAATATGTAAACCATATGTGACAATTCTGGTTGATTCTCAAACAAATGTCGATTACGTACAAAAATTGAATGGAAAGTAACGTAAATTTAACAATTTAGAGTTTTTTTCATTTATATAAGCATTAGTGCTACAAGACATATATTATTTAGCCTTTTATGCCGTCTAGAAATGTAGGAAAATCCACTTTTTGTGAATGAGTTCACACTTTTTTAAAGTTTGATCTATTTCGATAATTACACTCAGTTATATCCAGTGATTAATGATTGGATTAGAATTAGACAATGGCATATATTTTTTAATGCATGTGCGTATATTTATTTATTTTTACTTAAAAACAATGTTGACATGTACTATGCACGTATATTTTGTATGGTTTATTTTAAATTTTACATGTACTTTTAATACGTGACATGTGTGTACATTTATGACTTTTGTATATTTTACTTGTATTTTGTGTACACACACGAATACACACACTCTTGATTTTCATATGAAATAGCTCAACATTTAAAATTCATTCTGACTATACCTCTAGCTCTGTACAAGAAGTAACAAAAAACTTTCTAGCCAGAAACACACTTCTTATAATGTGTACTTTTATTGATCAAATTATGATCAATAGATACTGAATACTGGCAAGACAGTTTTGCATTTATTAAAAAAGCACTAAAAATAGCCATTTTAAATATTCGATATTTGCAACAATAAAAGATAAATTCTTTTGCTGAGAGTTTTTTAGATGAGCGTCGTTAAACAATGTTGTTATACTCTCCTGCTAGCTCAGAAATTGTTTGAAATAAAGTAAACTTGGGGGTAGAAAACAATAAACAATGATATTTATATGAAATCTGTGATTTATCAACAACAGTTTCGAACGAACCCCATTTTGTACCAAGAAAATCATTCTAGCCTGAAGCACACTTGTTATTATATATACGTTTATATTTTTTACTTTTAATAATTATTTGTATAAGTGTAGTTTGACAATGTAATGTGCTGCATTGTACTTCAAAAGTGAATCATTTTTGAGAAGAGTGGCTAATTATTGAAAAATGCTGATTTTATACTATAAAAATATACCAATTCCATGCAAAATTCGCAGTTAAAGCCTCCTGATTCAATGCCGAAACGTTGTCATGTCACATTCAATACGAATTTTGCAAGACAAATATCTTAGACATTTTGTTTGAATCAACAGCCCATTCACATTTACTGGTTATATCTAGTAAATTAGTTGGTTCCAGTTGCTCTTAAGCACAGAACAGCTGTGTAGCACGCCATCTTGGATTGGCCAATACCGGATCCTTTCCTAAGCGTAGTGTGCAAAGCGCCTCTAGGGAACCATCCGGGAACCAGATTACAGTGTCAGTTACCAATTCACCGCTGCCACAACTACAGTGTAGTCTCACTTATCCAAATCTCGCCCGCCTTCGTGAACTCGCAGAGAAGAGACTGGCCTTAGTAACATTGTTTGACTGTTACCGCAGTCAGTTGGCCAAACTGGTATGCGCAAATACTTAGTCATCACTCTGAAGTTATCTGACGAAGGACCTATTGGTGCGTTTTCGTGTTCCTACCATATCACGTCCATCAACAGTGGAAATTCTAAAGTAGTGCTATGTCGATAACAATGGGAGAGCAGGGGCTAGTCAGGGTAATGCATTTACTATTCTTGAAATTGTGTATTTCCAGGCATTACGTGGTGAAAGTATGTTCAGCTGGGTGATTTGTGAACCACCCTGGATAATTGTATCATCATATTAATTAAATTAACAAAATAAAATAAGATTAAGTAACACGTTGAAATGTTTAATATATTAGTGTAGTGTACGTATATTTATGTTTAGCGTGCATCAATCAGTAGCAGTTCAATAAGCACTCAGAGGATTAATGAAAAGCATTCTTCCGAATTACGGTTTTCACCAGTTTTAGTTCAGAATTAGCATGCTCCACTTCAGCACATGTGACCAATATCATTTTTATTGCGGAAAAGATTTTGGAACATGTAAGTTGGAAGTTGCACTCGTTGTTTCCTGCAGGTAATAGTGCTTTGTTTCTTCTGACGAATCCCATTTCTTCTTCCACGATCTGACTTCAGCTGGAACGGACACTGGGGGTGGCATGTAATGACAATATCATTCTTGGAGGTCGGTTATGTCAGCTTGCTCACTTTATTAGGCAGGAGCTTCAAGCCGAGCCCAGCTTTCCCAATGACCACACTGGATCGCGTGTCACATTCCTGGTCTATGAACGGCAGGAATACTAAGCGTCGCTAGTGTATTTTTGGTTTGTCTGCCTCTACGTTGTGTCTCATGGCGCTTTGAGATCGATGCCATATCTTCAGTCATCTTATAGATCTCGCTGTACTGTAATATTCTGCTCTCAGCTCTCACACCAAGTTAATCATATAATAGTAAAGTCCAAAAATAATTGTTTCAAGCAAAACGTTGGGAGGGGAAGCGTGGGCCCCCACGCCCCCTCCGTATCCGCGCCTGGCTGTGACAGTTGTCCAGTGTGTCCTATCCTGATGGTTGCTTTTAGCATTACGAATAATACGGACAGTTATATTTGTATTTGCATTGCACTTCTGACTTGTATAATAAAAAATGGACATGGATTTTTATACAATAGAGAAGGTTTGTGGCAATACCAAAGAGCCGCATCAATGCCCCTCTGGATACGAGATTTGGGAATAAAAATAAACCTTAGTTATACGTTTGTATAAGAGAGTCTGTGCTGCTGTTTTCACCAGCGAAATTATCGTATTGCAAGGGTTTGTCGCATGGAATAAATCAAGAATAACAAACAACTCGCCGCCACATTGGTTCAAATAGAAAGTTGTTTATACATCAAGAGATACGCGATCGGAAGTGAAACTGGAGAGTTATGATGGAGATGCACAGGTGTGCCACGTTCGTTAGTATCATCACGAAACGATGCAACGTCCGATATAACGTTCCTTCTATTTCTACAAGACACACCATTTTCACGTCGAATGGTACCGTCATCTACGCCATCGAGGAGGTACAAGAAATTCGATGTCTTTCCGCAAGTAGCATAATCATTTATTAACAGTGCTCTGTTGTCATATTCTGTAATATCGTCACTGATATAGTGTGTGTTCGTTGTGTTTGTCGTCACACACTACGCCTTGGGTCCAGTTACTTTGTGGCATTTCTGGAAAATAAAACCACAGTGATAGATAGATAGCATATCAACAACTTACGTGTCCATTAATAGCGATTATAAATAAGAAATTATCAATCAGCAATATTGTTTTAAAGAGAATGGTACGTTGTGGAGTTATGTAATTTATGTAACATAACCCGAGAACTGTAGATAACCGTAGGCAATATGAAGAGTTTATCATTCCAATTATTTATTTTTTAGGGGGTAAAGAATAACATTAAACTGATCGCAGCAAAAAATAGAGTGACTGGTTCTGACGTTCAATGTTTAATGCTCCCATGTTATATTTACAGTGTTGAACTGAATAGTAGGATTAGAGTCAAATAGTTCATAGTTTTCCAACATGCGATTATTTTAAGAACTTCATTGGAGTCGAGTGCACCTCTGCTATTCACGGTGCTACTGGTTTTGAGCTAACAGCTGTTTGTGCTCAATTGGTTGGCATGGGGAGTCGTGTAACACGAAACAATTGATAATGGTGATACTATTGTTTAGATGTGATACTATCAAGCTATCAGCTGAGACAACTAATGCAGCATACTTCTAAATCTGTCATGCGTGTGTTCTGCGTGTGTTCTGTGTTCTGCGACTTAAGACAATTGGGCATCTGCAACGCTAGACCGACCCACAGGGAGGCCAGAGGTGGTAAAAGACAATGGTTGCAGTCAAAGGTAATGCCCCCGACGTGGGGACTAGAAGTGGGGCAAGTGCATGTCAACATAAACAATTCAATGCCCATGGTCATGGTCAGATCCCTAGTGCATTAGGTGTGACCAAGAACAATTTGGTGAGCATTAAATGTGACCATGTGCATGTACAACTTGCGAAGAAGTCTCTTCGGGTATGTTGCCTTAATCCAAGATCCATCAAGAACAAGGCTTTGTCTCTTAGCGACTACATTGTTGCACAGGACTATGATGTCGTTGCTCTCACGGAGACATGGCTGGGGACTTCCGTAGACAAGAAATGCATTGGCGAGTTGGTCCCTTCTGGGTACACCATGAAACATGCACCCCGTCCCGGCAGCAGAAATGGAGGTGGTGTGGCATTGCTTTATAAGTCTGCCATATCATTCCGCCTCCATGGCTCCAGTACCGCTGGCGACTACACAAACTTTGAACACGTGGATTGTGATCTGAATACGGGTGACACAACTGTGCGTCTAGCCGTGGTGTATCGATCCCCACCATCAAAGTATAATGGCCTGACCATTCCCGAATTCTTTGAGCAGTGGTCTACATTTCTCGCCGGCTACGCTACCCATGACAAGGAGATTATGATAGTTGGAGACCTTAACTTTCACGTTGATGTTGTAAGCGATCGTGATGCTCAACGATTTATGGATACAATCAAAGCGTGCGGCCTACAACAGCATGTACATGAACCGACCCATGTGCTCGGCCATACGTTGGACGTGGTGATCAGCAGATGCACCAGTCACATCGTATCCGACATCACCGTCACCGATCCCGGACTTTGTGACCACCTTGGGAAACTTACACGTGACCACTTCGCTGTCGGTTTCACCACGACCCTGGCCAGACCTGTTCCCATACAGAAGACTGTTTTCTTCAGGAATCTACGTACCATAGACGTGGAAGCTTTTAAGCAGGACATTGTGGTTTCCTCCATGTTACAAACTACGCATGGGGATGTGGATGGTTTGGTGAGTGCTTTTAATGAAGGACTCAATCGCTCATTATAAAGCACGCACCACTTCATACTGAAAACATCACCCAACATCCAGATTGTCCATGGTACACGGATGAGCTACATGAGGCTAAACATCTCCGACGGAAGCTGGAACGACGATGGCAGAAGAATCGCATGACTGTTAACCACCAGATATATAGAGACCAATGTGTTGTAGTGAACAAACTCATATAACAAACCAGGATAGCATACTATTCGGTAAAGATCACTGCCTGCACCCATGACCAGAAGGGCATCTACAAAGTGGCGAAACACCTGCTTTGTGAAAGGGGGTCTCCATCTCTTCCTCAAACGGCGTCTCCCAGTGAACTAACCGAGATGTTTAGCTCTTTCTTTATGGAGAAGATACAAAACATCCGACGTTGCCTCCAGACAGACCAGGTGCATGGTGTTGACCAGGACGTTGACGCCTCATCTGTAACTACACCACTGGAGAGGTTTACTCGCGCATCTGATGATGAAGTGAAGATTCTCATCCTGAGTTCACCTGATAATTCCTGCGACCTCGATCCGAAGCCCACGTGGCTTCTAAAGTTGTGTGTAGATGAGCTACTCCCTATCATCACCGCGATTGTCAACGCCTCTATGGATGGTAGGTGTGTGCCTCGTGCATTCAATTGTGCTCAAATACGACCACTACTCAAGAAACCAACACACGATGCAGACATCCTGAAACACTACATACCTGTGTCCAACCTTCCTTTCATTGCTAAGGTGTTAGAGAAGCTTGTAGATACACTGATTGAGCGCCACCAAGTGAGTAATGGTCTTCACGAGGAGCTCCAGTCAGCCTACCGTAGATCTCACTCGACCGAGACGGCGCTCCTCAAGGTGCCAAGCGATATCCTCGAGTCTCTGGATAATGGCTGTGCCACAGTGTTGATCATGCTCGATCTGTCAGCTGCGTTCAACACTCTCGATCATGGAATTCTGTTGCATCGTTTTGAGAACTTATTCGGAATCTCCGGAGCTGCTCTCGGCTGGATAGCATCGTATCTCCGCGACCGTTACCAGGCAGTGGTCATAGATGGCGAGCACTCCGATCCAGTTCTCCTGGAACATGGTGTTCCACAAGGCTCGGTACTCGGCCAGAAGAAATACACCCTGTACTCAAAACTACTAGGAGCCATTATCCGTCGATATGGACTGTGTTATCACTTCTATGCGTATGACACCCAGTTGTACATCTCGTTCAAGCCGAAGGACGGTGCAGCCCAAACAGATTCCCTGGAACTAATTGAGAGGTGCCTCACGGACATTGAAAGATGGATGCGCGTAAACATGCTAAAACTGAACAGTGAAACGACTGAGGTTGTGTTGTTCACATCCAAGCATAATGCCATGTAGATGGAAAATGTTACTATGCGTGTTGGCGACACTGACATTACATCAGTGAACAGTGTGAAAAACCTGGGTGTTATCTTCGACTCGAACATGGAGCAACTTTTGAACAGTGTATGTAGGTCTGGATACTATCAGCTCCGCAACATTGGGCACATTAGGCGTTATCTCACAAACGATGCCACTCAATCATTAGTCAACAGGCTTGTAACATCACGTCTAGACTATTGTAATGCTCTGCTCAGTGGACTGCACCAGACATCAATTAACAAGTTACACCGCGGCACGGATTGTAACCAGAACATCACGCTACAGCCACATCACACCAGTGTTGAAAAACATGCACTGGTTACCTGTTAACTATCGTGTGCAATTAAAATCCTGATGCACACATATAAAGCCCTACATGGACAGGCTCCAGGATATATATCGGACATGAATGTGTACCAACCAAGAAGAACACTACGATCCATGGATTCAGTGACACTAGAAGTTCCAAGGGCTAGAACAGTTACTTACAGCGACAGAAAATTCCAGTGTTCAGCAGCTAAGTTGTAGAATGCGCTACCTGCTCACATTCATGAAACAGAAACACTGAACACTTTCAAGAAGCTGCTAAAAACACATTTGTTCCTGGCTCATTTTGGTGCATAACTTTTTCTAGTAATTTTTTCTTTTTTATTACATTTTTAAAACAGTATATACATATTCATCTTATTATATCCAGTCTTCTATAATATTTCTTTTTTCTATCATTTTATCGTTTTTATGCTTTGTTTTTACTGTCTATGATTATTCTATTCATTGTGTACAGTGCTTTTGAGCAGGCTTTTATGTATGAAAAGAGCGTTTTATAAGTTCGGTATAATAATAATAATAATATTGTTTATATGTACACATTCTGAACGTTTTTGACGTAAAATCATGTTATGTGGTATAAACTATGATGTTTGTCTTCTAATATATTGACCGGCCAAATGTGATTCCAGAGATCTGAGACACAAACACATATTCAATTAAAGTTATATTTAAAAAAAAAATTGTTCATGGTTGCCATATATAATGTCATAATAATATATTATGCGGCACTGTAACTCAATGTATAGTATATTATAAATTATTTGGCTACATAGCTGTAAACCCCAAGTACCAACCCGCATCGCTTGTCCTAGTGGTTCCAACGTTTACTGTGTTTATTTCCCCGCTGTCGTCTCAGTGTTCTCGTTTCCTGTTGGCCTGCCGTTAAGTTGCCTGTCAACGTCGATTTGTTGGCAGAAGGCACGGCTGCGAAGAAACGAAAGAAACACGTAACGACTGACAAGTTTCAGCCAGACCAGACGAACTTAAATCCGTCAACAGTCACATCATAAACGTCGTCTATGTCCTATCTACGGTGTCATACTTGTTAGGCGATGGCCTAATCATGTAATTGCTTAAAGCGAATGCACAACGATTTTCATTGGTTAACTGATATGAAGCTAGTTAGCGTTCCGATTAATTAAAATGCTCAAATTCTCTGTATGTTCTGAAAGTACACCTAAATTAACAACGTTATAAGTCATGTTTTGTTCTATTTGTTTCTTTAAAGTTGAAGATGCATTGGTCGGTCTTTTAATGCAATAAAACTGTATAACTATATAATATATATATATATATATATGCTGTAATTCATCGAAAAATCGTGTATTTAAGATTATACTAAGAGGTCAAAGATGACTATCGCAACGCGTTTTGTATGGATATTATTATTAATCAACCTCGATGTTAGCAATACTAATAAATTCAATGTTACAATATCCCGTACAACAGTCGTTCGGTCAACCTATGAAAATCGAGCATTTCCTGGTGTAATATTTGTTGGAAGCAAAAGGTAACGTGACGGGATTCGATGAAATGGGGTACGAAGGAAACCTTTCCCGAAACTTGGTGGAGCCTTCTGCGCAATATTATCACTGTCAATACTGCATAACATCACGATTCGTTAACGCGTTCAACGCAGCTCTTATCTTTATAACAAGCAAGCCATCAATACATGTTATTCAGCATGACAGGTGTTGCATCTACGCACCAGAAGGATGGCCGCTGAAAGTGTGTTCTGCTAGCGACCTTAGTGAATTGGTTCCATTTGCGGTGGGTAACGAAGACCCTTTGCTGCAACGTAGACAGGCGTTCATTACGAGCAGGTACGTATGTACATGTATACGTACACACTCAAACAGACATACACTGCATATAAGTGTGTCGACATGAGGTCACCGTGTATACTTTTTTCTTATGTCAGCGTATATATATATATATATATATATATATATATATATATATATATATATATATATATACGCTGACATAAGTAAAACGGTATATGTTTGTATGTATGTTTGTATGTATGTATGTATGTATGTATGTATGTATGTATGTATGTATGTATGTATGTATGTATGTATGTATGTATATATGGATGTATGGATGTATGTATATATGTCTATATATGTCTATATATATATATATATATATATATATATATATATATATATATATATATATATACATATACATATATACATACATCCATAAATATATATATATATATATTGTTTCATAATCATCTATATGTATGTTTGTATGTATGTATGTATGTATGTATGTATGTATATATATATGTATATATATATATATATACTATATGTATGTTTGTATGTATGTATGTATGTATGTATGTATGTATGTATGTATGTATGTATGTATGTATGTATGTATGTATGTATGTATGTATGTATGTATATATGTATATATGTATGTATGTATATATATATATATATATATACATATATACATACATACATACATACATACATACATACATACATACATAAATATATATATATATATATATATATATATATATATATATATATATATATATATATATATATATATATATATATATATACATATATACATATATACATACATACATACAAACATACATATAGATGATTATGAAACAAAATTGTTTAGTCTAAGGTAGCATTATTTGGTAGAGTTCTGCTTCCAGTTTTTTTTTATTTAAGTAGAAAACATCTACACGATGCCCTCTCACCAACACAAGTGTTAGTTTGTGTATGTCTGTTTGTTTGTGTACGATCACGTT
Organism: Lamellibrachia columna; assembly: GCA_963662155.1. NCBI lineage: Eukaryota > Metazoa > Annelida > Polychaeta > Sabellida > Siboglinidae > Lamellibrachia > Lamellibrachia columna. Next base: position 22,984,876 of record OY759266.1, read on the forward strand.
TCGTTAAATCGATTATTTGTATGTACTGAGTTCTTTGGTGAACACCCTTTGATCATGTGTTTTTAAATTGTCACGACAACTTCATAAAAAATATAGAACAGTTTCTAAATGTACACACACAAACCCATATACACAATTTAGCCTTTCTTTCATTAGCAGCAAATAATTCCGAAAACTAGAATAATTAACATATAAGTTTCCAGACTGAAATAACCGGCATAAGATGTTGAGTTTTATATGATCTCAACGTTATTATTCACTGTGGTTTTAAAACTTGTATGCACGTTAGTTCATACGAAACTATCGAGTTCCTCTAAGAATTGACAACCATTTGGTCCGTCTATACTATAGTGTTTCCTCACTTGACGTCGATGGTGCTGAAGACGGATCCTCCTAGCGCCTTGTTGATCGCCTTCAACAGTGGATACCTGCCCTCCTTGCAGAAGTTACCCGAGAAGTCGTCGAGATCGAGGGCCCACAACATCCACCCGCCCAGGTGGTGTTTCTTAATCCACTGCACCTGAAGCACGATGTACGTCAAATGTGGTTGTTTGGTGGTATCATTAAAATGTGGTTGGTGGTATCATTAAAATGTGGTTGGTGGTATCATTAAAATGCCTACAATTCTCAGAATTTTTCGATCTCAAAGTTAATATAAATTAACGGTGTTATACGTTATGTTTTGATCTTTTTGCTGTTGTGTATTTGCCGGCAGAAATTGTATATTATGGGAGTTTGACAGACCAACTGATGGTGTTTTATGCCGCTGTTTGACTGCTGTTGTTATCATTGTGGAAGAATAACAACGATACTAAACATATACTGGACATAAAAACGAAACTACAACTCACTGGGTAGAAACGACATCCAGACAGGACTGGCAGACTAAACCATCTTTTCTGCATAAGTTTACCCCAGAACCACTTCCTCCCTGCTCTGGATTCGATCTCCCACATAATGCTTAGACCAAACTGAACGGAGGTTGGCCGGTTTAAAGCTTGCATGTACAACCATTTTGGACCATCAGAAAGCGTCGCACACGAGCAGCAATGAGCAGACCACGTCATCTATGCCAACACAGCCTACAGCGCTCTAAACGGGGAACTGGCATTACAGAGCTGGATCTGGCGACCCGTGAATGGCCGCTCGGTTAAATGACTGGGAAATTAGGCTGCAAACAAACACGATGAGAAGGGGCGTCACAGAGAGGAAAGGCGATCCGTTTATACCTTGAGGTGCAGACTGAAAGGGTCGTCGTATCCAACCCACTCGTACCCCTTGTAGATGTATGGCACGAGGTGTTCCTTGTGAAACACCATATGACCCCCGCCGTAGACGAATCCTTGGCACACCTGTGGACAGAGCGGAACAAAGAACATATTATATTAGTATATAGTATCATGATACAAAGAAGATACAGTATTAGCTGAACGCAAAATAAACATTTATGAAGTCACCATCATACGCCCTTGTTGCTCTACAGAATGTAGGAAGCAACTACATGTTCCTTCCACACTGTCTTGTTGTACACCACTGAACATACGTCAGCTGGCTCAAGACATACATCTCTGGCGAACAAGTCAAGGAACGCCAACGCTATATATATACGCTGACATAAGTAAAAAAGTATATGTATGTATGTATGTATGTATGTATGTATGTATGTATGTATGTATGTATGTATGTATGTATGTATGTGTGTGTGTATGTATGTATGTATGTATGTATGTATGGATGTATGTATATATGTCTATATGTATATATATACTTCCCCTGCCAACTGCACTACTATAACATTTTCAAAATACCAGCTTGGCAACTGTCATCGTCTCCTTTAATTAGCACTGTCAACAATGTTGTTAAGTCACCTTAGTTGGGCGGCGGTCATACGGTCCTGCTACCTGACATCAAGCACGCATTTCAGATATCAAACGCACGCACGCACAAACGCACGCACGCACGCACGCACGAACGCACGCACGCGGATCTCACTAGGGTATGTCTCATTAAATACCAACAAGCCGCAACCTTTTAATCGTGACATTCTCTTGAAGCCACGGAATCACTGACCTCGAAGTAAGAGTAGAACCCGGTCTCGCGCGTATACGGCGCCGCTGAAGCGCCTCCTGTGACTTCAGAGCCGACACTGTGACTGTGCGGTGTCTGCAGTTTGAAAGACCGACCGAACGCGGGCATACCAATGACAAGCTTCCTCCGTGGGCATCCTATCTGAATCCAGTATCGAGCTGCCCACGCCTGCACAGTGACAAAGATATGTCATCACTGTGGGTCCACCCAATTAACATTTCAATTTTGAAAGTGTGCATGCGTGTGCGTGTGTGCGTGTGTATATATTTTCAGTTAGTATGATGTTGCCGTGTGCTACAATGGAATGGAATGAAAAATATGCAATTTCAATAATGCACCGACGACAAATGCATTATGCGTTCCAGGAACACATTAGTTATACTCACTACGTTGAACTGACGGTCAGACAACACCTCACTGCTACGGGCCTTCAGCGGCGCGTTCAGCCCCGTCTTCTTCTCCCAGCCGCCGTGCAAGTCGTAAGCCATCAGATTAATCCAATCGACGTATCTACAACAACGTGGTAGCAGTTTATGCCATTTCAAACAAATTCAGTTAGTCTCTAATCCCGGCCAGTGATCTATCGATGGATTGGGGAGGCTCTAAACAAGAAAAACCATTGTCATTTGACAACAAATATCTTAAAACAAACTACAGTTTGCTTTTAAAAAACAAAAACGGTTTTCTTACATCAGTTCATCTGATTGGTAATCTGAATATGTTAATCGTACATATTATTTGAACACCAATGCATTTTAACTGTATAAGTGTTCTGATCGCACTGATTATGCGCTCTCCGAGGACAACATCACTGTATTGGAAAGACAATCAACAAAAAAACCGAAAAGGGAAATGTTATATTTCATCTTGGTAGGAGTTTCACTTCGTTTAAATGACATCAACTTTTATTTTCATACTGTACTATATATTGTTATCACTTGGTGTTTTTTTTGTTGATTTAACATTAATATATTTTATGATTTCTTATGTATTGAATATTTTGTTTTGTTGTGTATTTGGCACAAATAAATATTTTCTGTTCCTGTTGCTGTTGTTAACATTAATATGTTGTCTGGTTTCTTCTGTATTGAATATTTTGTTTTGTTGTGTTTTTGAAGAAATTAATATTTCTTGTTCCTGTTCCTGTTGTTAAATGAATGTGACGTACTTTACGATCTGATCGACGTCGTATGCCCGATTGATGACTTTCTTCTCGGCGGCCACCGAGACGACGATCAGCAGCCGCTCCTTCCCCGTCCTCAAACTGTCCCGCTCATACGCCTTGTACAGCTCCTACAAGGCGGATGTCCACGCCATCGGGTGACAATACGGGAATCATCAGTCACGGAGTCTTAACATGAATTCATATGCATCAAAACGACTTTTTGAGTGTGTTTATGACAGCCGTTACTGGCGTGAATTATGTAGCCACGCGTAGTTCCTGTTGAACAATGTAACCGATCCTCAAGCGTACCTCTAGATAGGAACATTGATAGTCCTATGCAATGATAAATATATGTGCAGAAACTGTTATTACCAGTTACATTTATGGGGGTCTTCAGTTTAAACATTATATATTTTAAAACTGTGCAATTGGCTAAGCCACATAATGAAAATGGCGGATCCAAAGCAAGATCAACATGCTACACCTATATTTATAGAAATACAATCGTCGGAAGCACAACCCCTTATGTAATTCTATTCACTGATGTTGCAACCCAGATATCCCTGGCGCTGGCGCCGTGTTGCCCAGCCACCTGATGTACCTTGCAGAGCCGGGCGAAGCGTACTTTGTCGGCAGTCGGACTTCCTCGGGTTCCCGGGTACTCGAAGTGAAGATCAAGTCCGTCGAATGTGCGTGTCCGTAGAAAAGCGACGCTCGTGCGTACAAACATTTCTCGGGAATCTTTGTTCTGAACACACACGGACATAGGCGACCATATAAACTAAAATATACACACACTATGAAAAAATAATGTGTTAATGTTAAAATTTTGTAACGTGAATCATACAAGAAGTATACAGTATTGCATGTGGTTGAGAAATCTTGAATTGATAAAGCATTATGTCATATGATATGTTGTATCATATAACACAATAAACCTAAAAAAACTTGGTTTCTTGCAATTGAAACATTTAACGACATATTGCTATTTCAACTGTATTATTTCAATCTTCGTGAATAAGAATAAAACAAAAGTGCCAGTTAGCAGTATATAAAATGTATATAAGAATACATTAAACAAGTAGACAACACATATGCAAAGCTTATCACCCAATGACTATATACTAATGTATAATTTAAAAGATATGTCCTACGGTATAAATTAAGTTGTATAATTATAATCCGCTGCCAAGTCCAGATGACACATATGACGAGCATAGGCGAATGCTCACCAACGCACTCATATTGTCTTGCTGTGCTGATTAATTAATTAATTATTGTGGTTCAAAACAAACGTAAACAGCTCTTACAAACATGCAACATGGAAGACATCTTGATTGTGCCAATGAAAACAACTCTAACAAACATGCAGCACGGAAGACATATTGACTGCGCCAATTAAGACAGCTCTTACAAACCTGGAGCATGGAAGACATCTTGACCGTGCCGGTGTTCCAGCCGCCTACAGCCAGTAATGTCTTCAGGTAGGGATTAGTCGTTTTCAGGTCGTTTAACTGTTCGTACCTGCAAGAAAGCATCGATTGAACACAATTGCTATGTCGAACGGGTGACTGAGCGCTTAGTTTGTATTGCAAATTTTGCGTTTTACATTTAATTTAATTGTGATGATGATAACACATGGCGACGATAAGGATGGCAACAATAATATATAAAATGATGGCGAAAGTTGTGATTTTCATAATTATTATGACGACAATAATAATAACAACGAATATAGAGTTCGTAAGAAAACAGTAGATTTGATATGAGAAAATTATGAGAAAATGGGATGAGACATATTTTCATTTAAGAGAATAGATGACTTTTAATAAATAATAAGTCAACCTACTAATTGTATAAGTGCCAGCAGTGTCGCTATGTGTTAAAACAGAACTAATATATATCTGATAAGGGCATGGCACAAATAGGCTAAACTGTGTTGGACTCTCAGTATATAAGCCAATAACATCTTTATCCACTTGTCAGCTGGAACCTGTCGCCTTGGTTCGCAATCTTAATAAATCTGGTTAAAGGTTATGTGATTGATTATATTACACTGCGTTTTATTGTACACGAATGCCTTGTGACATCTGTGAAGATATCAAACGCGGCACGTTTGCTGTATGCCACGAGAGAACATTGTCATTCAAGGGACAGCAGAAGAGAGGAAGGCCATTGGAGAGGTGGAGTGACCAGATCAGAAATGATACTGGGCTTGGGTGTGTTTAACGGTTCCTCCTCAATTCGATTTTGTTCGCTAGTCTCGTTTCAAATTCAAACCTACCGAGTATCCACTGCAACATGCTTCGTTTGTGTTACTTTTGTATGTGTATGGAGTTTTCTGTGAAATCATCAGGGAAGCTAATAAATTATTTAATGTTTGGTCAACCATTAAATGAATAAAAATGGAAACGCTGAAAACTCCCTCTCGGAGAAATTTCGTAACTTTGTCATGTAATCAACGAGAGGATGGAAGTCATCAACGGCATTAACACACGCAGTGTTTACCATTTTGGATATCCATTATTTCGAGTCTTATCAGATCTAATAACTAAAGTCAATTATTTCGATGATTTGAACAAAAGTAGGCATTTTTATAAAATCGACTGCGGATGTTACTTAAACTATTCACACACTACATATTTGGACATCAGTAAACAGGATTCGCGATAGGCTAAATCAGTTGAGGATGAAGTTCTACGTCAAGAAAGTCATGCCTTGTGAGTGTACGTACATGCCTTTCATCTCAGGCGTCGAGTCGTCGTTCCACTCACTCGTCTTCAGCGTGAAGCTGTCGATGGTGGCGTAGGCGTAGATGATGTGTGAACACAGGAATGGGTCGATGTCCTGCGGCGTGAATTTCCCAAAGCCCGGCCGATACTGCGCCCAGTTCGTATAGTAGCATATCCTCTTGTACTGAAACGCTGGTAACATAATACGCCAGGCTACACGTTATAAGATTAATTGTACAACAAGGACATTGACCAACAGCCGCACAGGACACTTAATTACATCGCTACCCAATATATATATATGTGTGTGTGTGTGTGTGTGTGTGTGTGTGTGTGTGTGTGTGTGTGTGTGTGTGTGTGTGTGTCCAAAAAAATAACACTGTAACAATACTACTCATCCTGTGTGATACACTGTCAAATGAAGCCTTGTACCCAGTACACCAACTATCAACGCCTTTATTGTATCATTTGTTTACCTGGTTATGTTAGTAAATTTAGTTGCCAGGCCTAAGGCCAAGCTGACGTTAAGTTGGTATGGGATGACTGCACCGCTATTCGGCAGATAATGCTTTAATGTAGGTATAACAATATTTCAATTAACGCTTATCATGTTATTAAATACATCCGATTAACAATTTACAGTTACTTTGTACGAGACCAGTGTCTGAAACTGTTTTAACTGGCCCAGTTCTACTTTGAACCGTCCCATGTGGGTGTGAACTGGCTCCAAAAAAATTGATATATTATAAGTTTACGTAACTAAGCTGTCTTCTTTAAATTAGGATAAACAATAATTTAATAAATATAAACCATGCCAAATGTTGTCATTAATTTCTTACAACTAGCAGACCAATAAAATAAAGTAATGAATTTAATAAACATGTCAATGCGAACTTTATTTGCGAAACAGCTATAATTGTTGAAATTAACAATATTTTTGATGCCGACGTTTCGCGCGCACTGCCACTGGCACTGCCCTGGCCTGGACCAGACAAGCGCAAACATATCCTGTTCTCCAAATCGGAGCCTCCACATTTCACTTTCACAGCCAACTATCACATTAATCAGAATATCTTGGCACGTTATATTGTCCATTGGATTGTCTGCCTCCGTGGTATCACCAATATGAAGTACATTGGCGCAATATCCTTCAAACATTTTCGAATTCTACGATTCTCGCAAATTCGTCCGCCCGCGTTGCTTTGGTGTTTCCCTGGTATTCCCCAAGATACTGACGTCATTAAATTTGAATAATATAATAGGCATCCATGTTACAAATGCCTGGGGTTTCCCTTGTATGTGCGGACTTATCATTGGCATTGGCAGTGATGTATCGCTGTCAAGGAAAAAGTAATTTGTGACAATTATATCTTATATCGAATTAGCATAGATTAGTACTGTAAAGTACTGTAATGTGCAGCACTAATACAGTCCGACCCAGCCGTGGCCACTAGGATCAATCGGCGGGGTGTGAACGGTAACTTGCGCATTTTGGCTAAATGGCGGCAAGCATTTTGAATCGGCGATCGCCGATAAAAAAAAGGCCTTAATTTCGAACACTGAGGTGTCCCTCGTTGACATATAAAGTTGTAAAACGGCAACGGACTAAGCCATGGTTTCAGCTATAACATTCCGAATCGAAGATAAAGCTTAAAATGTGACCGCTGTCAAATGCCGCCTGGCTCATTTTTGTAGCTTGGTTGAGTTTGATATGTAATTGACGTCATAGAACTGAAGTTATGACGCCATAATACAATCAATAAAACTGTAACAAGTCAACAAACTAACCTAACTAGGTGGGCGATAAGGCGCCTCGCCTATTTATATTCCATGTCGATTTTTGACAGTTGTGTATTACCTGTAAATGATTGTTTCATATTGATCTTGATTATGCATACGACACTGCATATGACACGAGTGCCCTAAATGATGCGTGCCACGTGAGCATGTACTGAAAATATGCACCTTGTATGCAGACCCTTTTTGTAACATGACATTTCTGAGTGACAAATTTTAATATTATAAATATCAAATATTATACAAGACATAGTGACATTGACATACCTGTAGTAAATCAATGTTGTCAATTACTAGATAATAAAAATGAAATTTGTAAGCATTTATGGTCATACAGCACAACTTTTTACACATTATTATGTGACTTAACATGTTGCTTAAATGAATCGACAACTTTATAATAAATTGTATATTTATTTTATGAATGGGCAGTCTTGATATATTGAGCTTGCAACACACACACGCACACGCACACGCACACGCACTCATCCACACGCACGCACGCACGCACGCACGCACGCCGGCACGCACGCACGCACGCACGCACGCACGCACACACACACACACACACACACACACACACACACACACGCACGCACGCACGCACGCACGCACGCGCACGCACGCACGCACACACACACACACACACACACACACACACACACACACACACACACGCCAAGCACACGCACGCACATACATACGCCCTGATTCATCATTAAACAAGTAAACAGCATTTGTATTTAGGTGCTGTCACTTGTAAGTGAGTGGACATTTAACACTGTGAAAGATATTGTTATTACAATTTATTGTGTACCAATCAATGGAAATTATTACCTTTTGCTGTACGTGAACATAATATACAGTAAACAGCATTGGAACTATATATCTAATTATGGTCTATTCATTGTCTTTTATGTTGTAATATACTGTGGACTCTAATAATGATGGTCTCCATGTATGACTATAACCAACCATATTCAGTCACAGCAGAAGCTTCGTAATTCATATAATATGCAAATGTTTCAGTATAAGTTTTACTATTTTTGTAAATAAGACATTGTCAGATTCTTAGTCTTAGAGTTTCTACAATAATAAAAACTTATAAATATACAATATTTATATGAATCACAATGTTTGCTGATCAGAAGGATCAACTGTGTCAGAGAACCTAGTCCTAGTCAATGAAGAGTCCGAAATGTAATTTCTCAATTAATTGTGCCTGAAATAACTATTTAAATATCGGACAACGTTACAGATTTTAAAACAATACTACGGATTATGTCTAGAATGCTAGCCTCGAAAACTGCTCATTTAGACGTGTGGCATCAGTCGAAACTTATGCCTAACAAGGTTTCTAAATGCACATAAACCTACAACGCTCATGTCCCCAAACGGACTGTTTTAGAAAAGCAAACATATTTGCTATATAGATTTTGCTATGCTATCAGTGCGCGAACGACACTATAATGGTATCCAGTTGTTATCAACACTCAAACGATTAAAGCGAACATTTATGTATATAAAGCTTCTCACACACCTTTTTGCATCGGTCTGAAACCAGAACAATTTACACCGTTTCGTATCAGTTCTGTGAGTGCGCCCACAATCAAAATATAATCAAATTTTTTATACAGGCATCAAAATAATCGAGGTCACCAGTGGACTCTATAACGAAAACGAGGCGCGAGACTTACGTTCTCTGTTGCATTGCTATGCCATAACACATAGTTCGTATTATAATTTCTTATCGAAATTATATATTTCCCGGTTAATTTATAATTGATGCTGCCACCTTGTGACCACAATCAGAAATTGCATTCTTGGGTCCCAGCAGGCTTGACACAAGAAAATATACTTTCTCACAACGGGACTTCCAGGATTGGAACGACCTTTCACAGTCAGCCGTGATAGCACCAAATATCATTGCCTTACAAAAAAGACTTGAAAATCTCTATAAAAAAACTTATTTTTTAACCCGAAGATCCAGGCAAGTAATTGTCTGATGTCTTATTGGCGTTATTAAAAGCCGAACGAGGGCTGGTTGATGGAATGTGCGAATGGCAGATGTAATAACCCACCAGACATGCAACTGATCAGCTGAATGAACAGCCACGCAGAAATCAAACGCCACACCATCTCCGTGTCCTTTTGTGCAGAGCTTCTGCTGAACGACAGACTTTGGACGGTTTCTTCCGTCTGATGAAACCCGACTGAAAACAAACACTGCTACACCACTGCACAACGAGTCAATGGGGCAAACAGTCATGTCTGTTGGGATGATAACAAAACATACACAGGTGATGTCATACATTATAAAACTCACACCGATATTCACGCCCAATAAAGAATGACTCGTGAACATGTTTGGGTATTCAACCAGACATACCACGAATGTGGTTCAAGAGTTTGGGTTGGCCCAAGACGAAAGGTGTGTTTTTATCCGCCAAGGCTCAAGGCCAAGTAACTGTAATCGAAAGTGGTCTAACCAACCTGACTATGTAGACATATTAGTTGTCAATAGACGCTGCCCGGCATTTAACAAATAAAAGACAAACTACTTTAAGACCGACCTTTTCCGATGTGAAATAAGCTAATCAGTATTGCTTACCTTGTATAATACTATCTAAATGTGGTTACTACACAATATCGGATTCCTATGAGTCGCCAATATATCATACGTCACTGTGATGTGGTGACGTCATACCGGAAACCTAGTCAGATGTGATGTGACGTTAGTAACGTAATCTGTATTCCTTGCTCACTTTTAGCGTCTTACAACTCCCGCGACACTTGGCGATTATGGATTGTAACAGGATATAAAACCGCAGCTTTTTGGCAACACCCAAATGGATCTACTGTACAGGATAATAATCGTAGTTTTGCTACTTCCGTATATCATTGGTGAGAGTACAAATCATTACATGGGCAGACAGCTCCTCCTTTACCCAATCATCATGTTCGGTCTAATAACAATACACGAGGCCACAGTGACATATTCATATTCATGTTTATGCCAACAGCTTTTTTATTACAACTGTAAAAAACACGGAACAGACTATCGAAAACAGTTGTGTCTGCATCCACTGTGGGCAATATTTAAAATAGATTGAGCAAGCAGATATCAACTCCATGCAGTGCTTTGGTGCTCAACCCCACATTGATGTAATAACCTTCGGGTTCTTGCCGATAATCATATATACATTGTCTATATCTGATTTCAAGAATAGGGTTATTACACCAGACGCAGAGACAACAACGTTGTACATTGTCAAACTTCGATGTTACTTAAACCTGGTCAACAATTTTGCAATTGCACCGCCATTTGCCTAACATTACAATATAATACATGTCTGTTTGAAACGGATAAGTATCTCATTGGAGCAAACATATCCGAAAAAACACAAAGCAAAGCAAATATACCGGTACCGCATATATATATATATATATACACCACATATACCCACATCACTTATAACTGGACTTTATTAGATATGTAAAGAAACCAGTATTATTATGTGGTCCAAAAGCGTACATCGTTTTTATCGATGGATTATATGCTATGGCCACGTAACATCATTGATTTCATGAAGTACTACCTTGAATGTTAAGTTAATCCAAGACTGTGTTTAGAATGTGTACTTATATCATAATTATACATGTATACCTTATTATTTATTGTATTGTAACGTATTTTATTTTAAAGGTATTCGTATTCGTGTGCATGTATTTTAACCTGAAATACAAGTATTCGTATTCGTAACTATACATTTCATTTCGTAATTTTTTGGTGATCGGTGCCCTCTGAATGATGTCCAAATTAGATATATATATATTTCGTCTTTATATGTCTTGCTTTCAGCGAGCTACAAGAAGGTTTGCTACTACGACAGTGGCGCCATGGCGCGGCATGGGCGGGCTCGCTGTGGACTCGGGTACACCGCTGCGTTATTGTGCTCGCATCTTGTGTACGGGTTTGCTGTGATCCGACGGGGCCGAATAAAACTACCTTACCACGGGAGTGGTCGCAGTGCACTGAGTTCGTGAGTACGACCAATTCGATCATATATATTATTAGGTACATTTTCGCGTTGCACACATGAAGCGAATCACGTGTGTTTCGCTTATGCCAGTTCGTACGTGAATGAATAAAATATAATTGAACAGGTACTTTTAAAAATAGTCAAAACTCACTTAATGTTAATAAATAATGAAATTGATGATTAATTAAAAATATAATCAATTAACTAAATAAATAATACAAGGTCCGTGCCATTACAAATAGTCATTAAAAAGTCATCGCTGCTGCCATGTCTATAGACAGTCAGGTCGTGAGGTTCCGTGTCAACTCTCGCCACTGTTCACGTTCGAGTAAAGTGTTGACGTCGGCGGGGCAACGTAGTTGACTTCCAATGCGTCGCAGATCCGCACCCAACGCCGTCGGCAGTGTCTTTCGCGGTCGACCTCTGAACGACGATGTGGCCAGCGATTTGGCGCAGGTGACGAGGGTGGTACGTGTCTAGGCGATCCAGTTCTGCTTTCGTTAAGCCCCACGTGCCCATGTTATATGTCAGTACGGGCACGACAACCGCTGCGTACAGTCATAGACGCAGTTGCAGACTGACCAGCGATTGCTTCAGCCAGACTGTAAATAACTTCCGGAAGGCGACTTTTGTTCGCTCTTTGCGGCGGGCAACGTCTTAAGCATCACCGAGGAGCGAACCGAGCTTGCATGTCATCCGCCATTCCTCGTCGATGGGGTCAGCGATCCGGCAAACTGTGGTTCTTTCGCTTTTCGTCGCGTTGATGGTCAGTGACCACTCTGCCAAGCAGGGTAGCGCGATACGCTCGACATCGTCACGAACGCCATCGTACGAACGTGACGAACTGATGTAATCGGTGTAGTCAGCACACTCGACATCACGTGGAAGGATGGCATCGGCTGGAGGGCGTGTCTGAAGATGCGATCGCAGGTCGCAAAGTGCCGCTTCCAGGTAGACGGTGAAGAGTACTGGACTGAGGCTGTCGCCTTGCGGCGTGCCGATCGTTGTTGCGAATGCGTGGCAATCGTGGTTCAAGCGACGTATCGGCAAGAAGGAAGCTATTCATCTGCAGTTCAGACTCGCCGAGGAAAGTCGAGAGTACGTCGATCAACCTGTCGCGACTGATGGTGTCGAAAGCGCGACTCAAGTCGATGCCGAGAAACTCGACCCATACGCGCTGACGCTGCGGTTTCGCACACAGCCAACGGTATCCCAAAACTACGTCCGCCGCCTAAGCCCGCGTCGGAATCCCGACAGGTCTTCCGGAGTACCGATAGTAAGCCAATCGGACGTATACTAGTCACCGGACCGATTGGCTTGCCTGGCTTCTGCAGTAGTATCAGCACACATTTTCCGAGCTCTAGCGGTTCTTGGCGTTCCTGCGAGTCATTGAAGATGCTAGCAGGACAGCCGTACACATCATAAGTTCAGCCGGTATATTGTCATGACCTCTGGCTCGACCACTGTTCAATTTGTCGATCACCCGCTTTACCTCGTCATCGTTAATCAGTTCTGGAAGTCGTGACGATCACCCTACGAATCTCGGTAAACCTTCCGTGGTTGGGTGCTTAACTGGCGGCCGAAGCGTTCATTGATTCGCGCGTTCAGTTCGGCTGCATTACAGCTAACGCGTTCGGAATCGTCGTTGATCGTCAGCATTTTCGCGCCGTTACGGAGGCGTTCGACTTCTGAGGCTAGGTTGTCTAGTCTCGCCTCAGCTTTATCGCGAGCTTGGCGGCATAGAGAGTGCAGAATCGTGTTATGCTGGCGTTTCAGTTCACATCGCCGAGTGACATATGACGTGCTCTGTAGCCATAGTCTCAGTTTTCGCTGTTCTGCGCATACGAACATTGCAGCAATGTCAGCGCAGTATGGGACGTCTCGCTTGGCCGCTGAGGCGGTCCGACCTATGGTCGATTCCGCCGCCGACTCTAGAGCGTGTTCAACAGAGTTCTGTCTCTCACTGGCTGTAGTGTTCACGTTGAGATGATACAACGATCATAGGATAACATAATGTATTACATAAATCACCCTTCTGAATTCATTCAGGTTCGTTGGTGTTCACATATGTAGTTTCAGTTTAGCTGTGCATTCTTTTGTTAAAATCATCGAAAGAAGTTAGTTTTATTGTCATATCAGGTTACTTGCGAAATTGTGCACACCTTATAGTACATAGAGCCGGCCTACTTTGCATGTTCAGCAGAACTTTTGACCGGATTCGGTCAGGCATCATTTAGTAGATCGTCCGATGATTTCACGAAAACTAAATTCCACTTTACAGACATATATTACTTGGGTTCTTGAAGATTTCCTGATATAGTGACAATTACGCGGCGCCACGCAGTGGCCAACAGCGCCACGCATTGGTTGACCAGATACATAGTACATAAGATATATAAAAAAGTGCATTTTATGATAAAGTAAACTTGGCATACATTAAATCATACTTAACTAATTATTTTGCTGTAATTATTTGGCCATCACAAATTGCCACAATGCTGTACAAAGGTGCACAATCTTGCCGATTTGATATATTTATTCGCCTAACTAGAACCCCGGTGTGCCATAAATGCATTTTGTCTTACGTTAGGTACCCTCAGTTGTATACGTTGAAGAAAGCCAACCCCACATTGAAGATATTGGTCTCCCTCGGAGGGCCGGACTTCAACGATGACCGCGGCATTGCTGACATTCTAGCAAACCCCTCGTTTTTCGCTCACTCCACCGTAGCATTTCTACGGCGTCATCACTTCGACGGGATCGATTTATATCTTCAAAATATCAATGTCCATAAAGTGGGCAAGCGTAGAAAGTTGGTTGCTCTCCTCTGTAAGGTATGACTGTTCAATGTTGAGTTGCATAGGCTAAAGATGGTATTTTTCAATGGCTATGCTATGCAGTTATTTTCCATGAAGAAATGTAAACTCGCGCGTGCGTGCGTGCGTGCGTGCGTGCGTGCGAGCGAGCGATTGGGTGGGTGGATGTGTGCGTGTGTGCGTGCTTGCGGGGGTGTGTATGTATGTGTCTGTGTTTTGAAACCATAGCTACTTTAAAAAAACCTCAATACATATTTATTCCATATAGTATTTCCGCCATAACTCTTCAGTTGCTCCTTGTTCTGATAATGACCTTTCCGCATTCATGATTATGCCTAATGAATAATCTGTTTTGTTCCGCATTCCTGAGGACATAGACGCTATAGAAGTTCATTATTATTATCATTACTATACGTGTGCGCGCGCGCGCATGTTTGTGTGTATGTGTGTGTGTGTGTGTGTGTGTGTGTGTGTGTGTGTGTGCGTGTGCGTGTGCGTGTGCGTGTGCGTGTGCGTGTGCGTGTGCGTGTGCGTGTGCGTGTGCGTGTGCGTGTGCGTGTGCGTGTGCGTGTGCGTGTGCGTGTGCGTGTGTTTGCGTGTGTGTGTTTGTGCGTGCGTGCGTGCGTGCGTGCGTGCGTGTGTGCGTGCATCCGTGCATGTATGTGCGTGTCTGACTGTCTGTGTATAAATTACCATTTGGCTATTACTGATCATATAAATAAAATTTTAATGAATTATGTTATACTGAAACCATTATGACCGCAGGGCCTACATAACAAGTTCGAAGCAGAGAGCAAGAGAACAAGACGTCCTCGCCTTATTCTCACCGTCGCCGTCCCCGCCCGCAAGACAGCCATTGATACTAGCTACAATCTGCTCAGCATCTGCAGGTAAGCTCATCTCGCACTCCTGGACTTGCGGTGGGACGGAATCTGTTATTTCGTGTTTTACACAGTTTGGTTGGTCTGAATTATATAATAAACATTTGGTTTCTTCGGGCTACGCCCTGTGTGTGTCGTCATACCTGCCTAGTGGATCTAGGATCTCTACATCCAGACTTGGGGTCTTTGGAATTGAAAGGCCAATTCCAATTCCGGAATTTGAATTTAAATTGGTGTTTTGTTATAAAAATTAAATTGAATTGGAATTGGCGAAAATGTAATTGGTATTTTAAATGACTTTTCAATTACACGTCATGTATATTACATCATGTGACCTTTTTGACTCAAATCATTCGCTACAAATAAATAATTATGCAATAATATGCAGAAATTAAATAAAGCTCCTACGAAATAGAAGTTTTTTTTGGCATTGTGTACGTCTATGGTAGCTATATTCAAATATTATTTCCATATGGAATTGATCATTTGAATTGGCATTTTGTAATTGGTGTGTAATTGGAATTGACATAATGAAATTGACGCAAAGTCTGTCTATAGCTGGCTTGCCTCGTGCCTGTTTCTTAGTAATGCTGTAACTGTGACCTACCTGTTTTTTTTATCATAGCTCGTGTGTATCACGTGTGAACACGTGTGTATCACGTGAACGTCACACAATCACAAGTTACCGTTGTAAGGATCAGTTATCGCCCAGCAGCGACGGACACGTCCAACTGTTGGGGTTGTTTGTTCCAGGACTGCCGATTTCATTAATTTGTTGACGTTCAACTTCGTCGACACGTTGCTGAAAAGAGCGGCTTTCGATGCTCCTCTGCGGCAGCCTCGCGGCCAACACAGGTTGTGGAAACAGAACAGCGTCGTGAGTAGGTTCAGGGGTGAGACCACCGTCGATTACCAATAGTTGGTCTTTAAAACATTTCTTTGGATTCCATCATGACAATAGGATAATCTACATGGTTTCTGTACCAGACGTCTGACATATTCGCAGCATGGAACACACATTTGTGTTATTACGAGATCGCTGAGCTGGACGTCTCTGTTCCAACGCAATCATGCTAAACACTTCACATCTTGGTATGAATGAATGAATGAACGAACGAACGAACGAACGAACGAGCGGGCGGACGGACGGACGGATGGATAAATGGATACACATTGTTTGGTAGGAATGGACAGCCAGCTATGCAGTGTTTTGTGGATGTCCAAGAGCTAAGGTGGTCATCGGGATGCCGCTGTTTGGCAAGGCGTACAGGCTGACCAACGCGTCGACCACGGTGTCATTGCCCAAGGCCGGCTCTCCCATCAACGGACCGGCCCCGCCTGGTCCCATGCTCCACCGAACGCCGTTCTACGCATATTTTGAGGTACGCCTAGGATAACTGTCAGATTACCCACGCAGATTACTTTTGCAGAATGTTTGTTCGAAGAATGTCAAACCAGTTCCGGGACATTCATCTACAATTTGTCGAGCATGTGATCGTAGCCAAATAATCACCGCTCTTGTTCATGATGATGTATATTGCACACTCACACACTCACAGGCAAATACGCACGCACGCGCTCTCGCTCGCTCGTACACAAGCACGCACGCACGCGCACGCGCACGCACATTCACACATGAAGGCGTGCTAAAGCTGTATTATGCGCGTTAACTGTGTTGACAGCGTGGAATGATTGTAGTATTAATGTTCATTGTTCACCGGATATCACTAGATACGTCAAAAGTGTCTGCACCGTCAATGCGAGAGAGGTTGGGACAAAGCCCACGATGCCCCATTCTTATGTCATGGAAACATTTGGGTCACATACGACAACCCACATAGTCTGAAGAAGAAGGTATGACGAGTTGTTGTCCACCTATGTAATATGAAGGGTTGCATACTATTAGAAGTTCACATACACCGTTTTCCGTGCAGTGGCTATGGACAACGTTGCTGCGTGATAACAATACTTCTAGTTACGATGTAGCCGTAAGCAAGTAGCAATTTCGCCATTACCTCAATTACATATTACACAAACACAGCAATGCCGACCCAATGATTTTTACATAGTTATATAGTTACATAGTTATATCGGTCTTTTGTAAAAAAAAAAGGATGACAACAGTCGGAACGATGAGTGTCTAAGAATGATACCCTTGGTGTGGAACCTACATAGAGAGTTAACGTTAAGTAACATATAGTGTTCGGTTACATAAAAAATATAGTGTTCGGTAAAATATAGTGTTCGGAACATAGGTGTCGATATTATCGCTTTATATTTATTTTTGCACACGATAGCATTCTAAGCACATTGTATTTCTTTGGTCTAAAGTGATTTCACATTTTCTCGCGAGTGCGTTCACCGCGAACGGGGACGGCACATCAAAATGGCGACTCGTAAAATAACATATTATAAAACGACGAAATGCGCTATGTTTCCCGCTTGTCATGAGCATATTCCTGATTTTCCAAGAGCAGACGTTGACACGCGTGAGAGCTGTACATTTGAGTATATTATGGATGATAAGTCAAATCAGCAAATGTCCAATCCAACGAAATGTTTGTGGAGCTGGGCCTGTTCGATGTATATCTACAGCTAGGCTATCTCGATCAGGTTCGTTGGCTGGTATCTCAAGGCTACGGAGGTTGGGTGGCGTTTTCCATTGACCTGGACAACTTCCATGGAGGGTTCCCGCTACTGACGACGTTGAGAGAAACGACGCCCGTTAGAAAGATTGGACACATAACGGTGTCGCTCTCGTAAGTCCAATTCACGTTCTCATATGTCCAATTCACGTTCTCTTCTGGTAAGTCCAATTCACGTTCTCGTAAGTCCCAGTCACGTTCTCGTAAGTCCAAGTCATGTTCTCGTAAGTCCAATTTTAGCAAACCAATTCAAAAGTGATAAAGGTCGTTTTTCAATTAGAAGTTTTTTCGCCCGTTTCATTCCAGACACATTTCGCTACAATTTAACCCATCTAGTGTCCACTGGGGCATGTTAGCGCGTTTGTACGAATTGGTCGAATATATTTAACATTAAACAATTGGCTCAATTTAAGCACATTTGATCTTACTCTGTAGTGTTGGTGTAGGCATTGTTGCTGGATTACGACTGGCATTTATTACCTCCAGGACAACGAGTCTGCCAGTAGAGACGCCTGAGTCGTCTCTTTCAGCGGCGGCGTACATTGACCGGTCAACCCAAGGTCAGAATAACTCAAGCAACACGACTGGTAGCCACAATGACATGACTACACATCCGACTATCAACGTCAACGAAAGTATGACAAATCGGATAACTAATAATTATGCAATAATATCACAATTCTTGTTATCATATCGAAACATTTGTATTAAATATAGAGACTTTCACCTATCGTATCGTATGGCTACTTCGGTAAGAATAAGAATGACGTCATGGTAGGATGGTGTCATCATAGATGTGTGGATGCTAGTTCCCCTCATCTCGGTTGATCGCAGCCTCTGTTAATGCATATAGCTTCTTTCACGTGTTTTCTCTTTCTCTGGGATTCCCTACCTCCCATTTTTGTTTCCTTCCTTGTCTATTATACATATATGATTACGTCATTCAACCAGGACGCCATTTTCAATCGTACTGAAAAGACCATCTTGATAAGATAGGCGATAGTCTCTTCAGGGAATAACAATACTTGGGCATGACAATAAAAACTGAAGTATTATACTATTAAACTGTTCCGAGGTATGTTCAACAATCTAATAATTATACATTAGAATTTAGCTTAACTGTTGAGTACACTTTCTCGTATGGAACTAAGATAACACGAGAAATGGAGTCGTGCCGAAGCACAATACCTGAGAAAGTCGAATAAAACACATGGTACTCATAATTTTGACAAACCATTGGTAGCTATTGTGACGGCTTAGCACAACCGCTAGCTCTGGACGATTTAACATCCTTCTGTGTAATTCACACTACGTGCAGATGGTGCCCTGCAATGGGCATGCCTAGCATTATGGAAGATGCCAACTGTATATGTGATATTCAGCAGGATACAAACGAATATGCAGCGTAAATGCACGCAGCCAACAGCGACACGGACTGGGCAAGTTTCGGCTTACGGAAGTCGATCCGTCCCTCTGTTCCCATCTGATCATCGACCATGCGCGAATGTTGGATGACGGGATTGCATTCAACGATACATCCATGTATGTTTGTTTATGATTTTTAGCTGGAACGTAGTGATGCTAAAACTTAACTTCACACTGAATTTAGATAGATTAGAATAGTGAAAATGTAATGTTCGCCGGATTTCCTATGACAAATGTAACGTCTCGTTTTAAAACTAACTTGCAATGTGACACTGTACAAAATCTGACAAATGTGATCGCGACTAATCTCTTGTACATTGTGGGAAGACAAAACTTGTTACGTGTTTTGTAATTTATACGCCACAGATATGCTGATCTCGCCGTTCTGAAACAGAAGAACCCGAAACTAAAGACGATCTTGTCCGTCGATTATCGCGCCTTCAAGAGAATGGGTAAAGCCAGTGGGCCGAGATCTTTCGGCCGCGAACGAGTTACCGGGAATGTAGCCGCATTCCTCAGAATGCTCCATTTTGATGGCATTCACTGGCATGACATATATGACGACAAGGGGCGCTTCATCCGGCTTCTCAAGGTGACTAGATTTCTCTGTTTAAAACAGCAGCATGGGGGAAATAACACCGGGTGGTATTAATAACCTGCTCACGCAATCACGCCAGTCTGCAAGATCGGAATTCAGCTTTGTAGATAATGCTTTAAAATCCAATTTTGCTTACCAGACACTGTGCATGCAGAAGTCTGCTTGAGTGCATTGGACAACACTGTGGTTATTGTTATGGTTTAGCATCAGACACGATTCCCTGTAACTTAGCACATAATCGCATTCTTGTGTCAACGATGCGACTACGACAGTTTTTGTTATTACAGACTTTTCGCAAAGCGTTCGATGTAGAGGCTGCAACATCGCACCGACCAAATCTTCGTCTGTCTGCCGATACGTTTCCCAGCGGCATAACATCGGACCGCGCCATCGCTGCCATCGCAAGGTAGCTTACACGAATAACCGCCAAAACACACCATTTTCAGAAGATGACGGAGAAAGTCTTATTGTTCATAATCTAGAAGAACTCGATAATGTGCCGAAGTCATACTATCCATGTGTCACTGAAAGTGAGTATTTAGAAATTTTGCTCGTAAAACGTTTGGGCGAAATCTTCAGCGTTGTTCAGTTTAATCATTAACATAATTTATCTTAAGACCTATGTTTTGTTTACTAGTTGAGCAGTTGTATCTTCGTACTGTTTCAGAACGTTCTATCCTTATCCTTTAATGACGAAATGCAACGCAACCAACTTACATATTTACAAACAAACGGACACAAGGTAGTAAATGTAGTAAATCACAATGTATATGGAATATGAAACAGTACACCTTCACACAAAGGCAGACAGACACACTAAATTTCATACACATGAATTTGCTTAATAAACAGGATTATCAGCGACGGCACACGAATTATCGGAAATTAGTCGGACTCTGGTGCTTGTTGCTTTGAATGTAAATTTCGTTAAACGTTCAGATACGTCGACTTTGTGGCCTTGATGACGTTCAACCTCCGTGGAAGCCACAGTAATCGCACAGCTCAGCTAATCGCCCCGTTGCGCGTGGACAATGATGACGACACTGGCCACCAGAACGTCGTGCGTAGTATGACGGGGTATCCCCATTTCGCATACTCCCATTTTTCCTACTGGTGTTATTCTCATTAATCTGCATTTGCATAGCTCTCCCATTTTGCTTACTTACGCACATTGATTCACCTTCACAGTATGCCTATGCTCATAGTATTCACACTTAATCTACTCTGCATTAGAGAGTACCTCTCTCACCAAAATCATTATTTAAATGTAATACTTGTAAAACAAATTGTAAAGATACGCTATGCTTTGAAGAGTTCTTGTAGAGTTAAACCTTAATTCAACACAATAATTTAGATTAAACTAAATAAAAGCTCTCGGTTTCTACAAAGCCACTGTTTGTACTGAGTTCCTAAAAGAAGCCACATCCAAATAACGTTTGATCATGAACGTGTAGCTAAGAAACAGATACGGAGGACGATGAAGCCCCAACAAATGACCAGGAAATAGCTGGTGTTCTAGGGAGGTTATCTGGATAAGTATTCACAAAGGAAGATGATGGCGACAATATTTTACCAGAAATTGAAAACACAGTTCCAGAAAATATCACATTTACTGAGCTAGATGTATTGATATGTAAGTTACATAAGTTACTGAGCTAGATGTATTGATATGTAAGTTACATAAGTTAAAGAAGACAGCGGACCAGATGGCATATATCCAAATATAATGAAGGATTGTGCTGAAACTTTAGCTAAACCGTTGTTTCTAATATATTCACTGAATAATGTGGTGTAGTACCATTAGATTGGAAATTAGCAAATATTTCTCCAATTAATAAGAAAGAATCCCGGTCTTCGGCTATACTAATCGACCAGTCGGTTTAGCTTGTTTAACAAATTAACTGATGGAATCTTTTGTGAGAGATGCAATGTTAAAACACGTATTAGAAAACAATTTAAATACTCCAGATCAACACGGTTTTACAAAGGGTCGTTCTTGCATAACAAATTTGTTAGAAACCTTTGAAAGTGGGACAGAAGATGTGGATCAGAGACATATTGTGACAAAGTCCCGAAAAAGAGGTTGTTGCAGAAACTATCTGCTTATGGAATACAAGATCAGGTTTAGAATGGATGGCTGATTTTCTGTCGGATACAAAAAATGCGAACTATGGTAAGAGGTGCATATTGTGAATGGTTTGATGTCATCAGTGTTGTTCCGCAAGGATCAGTATTGGGACATATTTTCTTTTAATTTATGTAAAAGAGATACCAGAAACAATTAATAGTAATGTAAAAATGTTTGCTGATGACACCAAATTATTCAGAGCACTAAAACTAAATCTGAATGTGAAATCTTACAAGCTGATTTAAATAATTTAAGTGAGTGGAGTAATAAATGGTGCATAACTTTCAACACAAGTAAATATAAAAGGATGCATATAGGCAAAGATAATCCAAAATTCCAGTACACCATGACACAAAAAAAGTAATAATATGGTTTTAGGGAAACGTCCGAGGAGAAGAACCTAGATGTTTGGATTTCAAGTAATTTTAAATGTGAAAAAGAATCTGCATCACAACAAGCTATGGTGGTTCTGCGTTCAGTAAACAGAGCATTTATTGACTTTGACAGAGAAACATTCAACATTGTTTATAATACATATATTTAGAATAGTGTGTACAAGCATGGTCTCCTTATTATGCTAAACATATTTTAAAGCTTGAGAAACTGCAGCGTAGGGAAACTAAGCAATTAAGATTTAAAGAATTTTAATTTGAAGACAAATTAACACGACTAAAACTATATACACTAGAAGAACGGATAATTAATTGAAACTTTTAAGTTGTTACCTGGAAAGGAGATCGTAAACCCAGATAAGTTTTTAACATTAACCTAAACAGCCTCAGAGGCCACAGTAAACAAGTAAACGAACAGCAATGTATGAAGCTATGTAGACGGCGATTTTTTATTCAAAAAGTGGTAGATGTTTACAATTCATTGACCGACAATATTATATCTGCAAGCACTATGAACATACAAAATATATAATATTTAAAGACTGGTTTAACATATGGGCGAATTATAAAAAAAGCTAATAAGTAGCCTTGCATGTGCCCATTACTTATAAGTGTAAGGGTAAGCTAGTGGACCATGTGATCTAAGAGTACACAAAGTGGGAGTTGGCGAACTGGGAATCTGTCTCAGAATTAGCAACAAAACCACAGTAGGCTAAATGGGCATGAATCAGATGACACCCATGTAGTCCTTGTGGGTCTCTGTTGTACATGTAATCGTAAGACAATAAAATCGGTTCGGTGATACGGCTAACCTGTTTCTTACAACAGTCGACTTTGGCATTCACTAAAAACAACACAATATATTTTGTTCCCACTAATTTGCGTATTTAGGATATTGGAAGAGGGGATCAGACGGGTCAGAGGAGGGGTCAGAGGAGGGATCATAGGAGGGGTCAGAGGAGGGGTCAGAGGAGGGATCAGAGGAGGGGTCAGAAGAGGGGTCAGAGGAGGGCAAGTTTAGTTACCCATTAGTTTATCATGCTATTAGGTAGTCGCTCAACAGGTTATATACGGAACATTCTTATTCCAAAATGTAAGGGAGACCGTGACTCGACGGTCTGTCTAAAAACGCGACTGTTTCTACACAAGGAATGCTCGCCTGTCCACGCACGCACGCACGCACGCACGCACGCACGCACGCACGCACGCACGCACGCACGCACGCACGCACGCACGCACGCACGCACGCACGCACTCACGCCGCCGTAGGCATGCACGTACAATGCTCTGCATAGTAATGCAATTGCACGTTGGATATTATGGTCCAGCATCTAGGCTATTATTCAAATCAATTCAACAGCATACATAACATTCCCTATGTCAACAAAGGTGTGGATATCCTACGACAACACGTAGACACCGAGAACCTGCTGTTGCTCTTTCTTCTTGCTCATTGTACATCTCTACTGCTTACTGCTGGCAGGCGTTACTTGCCGATCAAGCCGTCAAGCGGGGATGTCCGCCGGAGAAGATCATCGTTGGCTTCTCGGCAGCTGGTTACTCGTTCCGCCTAGCGAAAGCCACCGAGACGGAGCCGGGTTCCCGCGCGACCGGCCCAGGTCGATCTGGCCCGTATACGCAGTCATCGGGCGTATACGCCTACTTCGAAGTCAGTCTTATGTCACGTTCTTTTTCTAAGTGGTTCCTGTATGCTGCATAACACATACCTGAAGCTAGTCTAATGTAGGTCTATGTAAGCGATCGATTAGCATAGCAAATGTATATTTGCGGAGGGATGCATGGCGGTAGTTGAGCCAGTAGACACGTGGACGCAGTAATACTATTGGTAAACATTGACGGGCGTAGCACATGCTGCTGTGTTGAAACAGCTGCACTACGTGAACTCCAGCGTGACAATGACATGATGCACGAGAGCGGGTGTCTGGTGCAGGTTTGTCAGCTGTTCATCTACGGAGGTGGGACGAGACAATGGACCATTCGCCAGGCGGCGCCATACATATACAGTCATTCCAACTGGGTGACGTACGAAGATCAGTACAGTCTCCACGAAAAGGTTAGAAATGGTTCTGTTTGGTGGCATTATGTGATTTCTGATTCGTTATTCATGTACAATAAATGTGATTAATGTAAGTACACAAAGGCGTACGCGTAGTTCACATTTAAATATAGTTATGTTATTGTCAACATCCCGAGTGTGTATATGAATGCCTACCTTTCTTCATAGATCACGAACACGCTGGTAAAATGCTAAATTGCGAATAGGTAGCAACAACCTTACCCATCCATCATTTATAATTCGCTTGTATATGTTTATTTGCCGTCAGGTGGCTTGGTTGAAGAGACGCCATCTGGCGGGATGGCTGTTCTGGAGTCTGGACCTCGACGATTTCAACGGCCATTTTTGTCGAGCCGGCAGATGGCCGCTCCTACACGCGCTGAACACGGCATTACTTGGTGAAGCTAGATACGCTGGGGCGTACCAACACGCCAACACTAACACGACTATGCACAGTAACTCAATGGAGCCATTGCAAACGTATGCATTCAAGCAATATTGGTTACACCATAAACCATGTATGTATAATTATAATTGTTTCATATAAAGTCTAAAATGATTGCAAGTAATCAAATGCAGCAGACGGGTGAAAAACATTAAGAAAACGTGATCATAATATAATGCGAAACAGAGTGTGAGGATCTTATAATTTACATAGCACCAGGAATCTCAGAATAGCAATGGTAGTATTCATAATTTAAAACGTCGGTCTTTTTGGTAAACATTATTCATATCTTTTTCAGCAGACCACCGCTGGATAAGACGTCAGCTACGACGGAGGGACAACCGGCGGACAGCAGTGGCTCTTTGTTACACAATGGCGACACGTTAACTGAGAAACTATTTTAAGAAATGTTCATTTGCATCAGTGGCTAACTTCATCTGACAGATCTTTCAATAAACACACGCGCGCGCACACACGCACGCACGCACGCACGCACGCACGCACGCACGCACGCACGCACGCACGCACGCACGCACGCACGCACGCACGCACGCACACCCTGTCTCTCTCGCTCCAATCTGACAACCGAGTAGAAACAGGATGTATTACTAGTAAACAGCGCCTTGGAATTCACGATCCACACAGACATACAGTAATATGGACATGAGTATTGCATAATGTACAAAATAACAAGCTAACCATATTATGCATATATTGGAACCTCATTGATGATTTAAACTATCCATTCATAAACTGACTACTATAAGTTGATATGTACTAAACTGCTTTGACATAAACTGTTTGCCTAATAACAATTTTACAAATATCAAGAAACAAAACAATCCATAAATATCATGTTGTCACACACAAGGACGCCCACTGATGCACGCACGCACGCACGCACGCACGCACGCACGCACGCACGCACGCACGCACGCACGCACGCACGCACGCACGCACGCACGCACGCACGCACGCACGCGCGCACGCACGCACGCGCGCACGTACACACACTCTCTCCCGGGTCTTGTCTAGTAGTTTCCAATATTGACTTTGCCAACACAACACATACCCCACAGCGTGTCCAACCATTTAATTAAATACTCTGCATGATGACCATGATGCGATGGTGACTTGGTGGTGCGCGAAAAGAGAAGTGCGCAGTAAGTTATTTAGAATTCAATATTCGCGTCTTCTCGGCACTGTTCTAATTGTTTCCGGGTCGTCTCGGATAACGGGTTGTCTGCCAGGTTAATAAACGTCAGTTTCCGCAGCCAGGAGATGGTGGCTGCGTCTATATCTATCGGAGTAAAAGTGTCGGGATTATTCTCAACGATTATATTAAAACTGCATGTGAAATATGACTAATACATAATTACCCACCAAATTTGCTTGCGCGAGTAGTCATTTTATTTAATTCAGACCAAATTGTGTGTGAACGGACATTTTGGTTATACGAAGTCAACATAGGTGTGAACTACTCAAAATCAATAAACATTTATTGCAATACCGTAAATGGCAAATCGTGCCTATATATATATATATATATATATATATATATATATATATATATATATATATATATATATATATATATATATATATAAGGTAATACATGTGCATTTTGTAAAAAAAAAAGGGGACATCTTTCCAGTTTGCCAAACATAGGATCACAGTTAAAATGCATATAAAAATGGTTGCAATTCTTTTGTATTTAATAGTACAAAAATTAATAGTACTTGCTTTCCGAGTTATTCGTATTCCTCCAACATACTTAATTATGTGAGGTACTTACCAGATATATCATTATTTTCTGCCTGCAAAGTTCTTAGGCTGCCCATCCTAAGTAGTACTTCCGGTAGTCTTTTGAACCCATTGGCCGCCATATTGAGTGTCACCAGTGACGTCATTACACCAAGTTCTTCGGGCAGATCGCTGAGTTTGTTATTGCTTACGTTAAATTCTAAAAGAACAGGGACATTATAACATAAATTGAGACAGTTTTTGCGAAAGCATGACAATGAAGCTGTGTCGCAGTTATAACACAAAAACGTTTTGCATGGGTCTAACATTTATGAATTCCAGCCATTATCCTACTTATTCGACGAACATTTCGTGTGCTTCCGAAGCTCGATACCCCGTTGACTCCCTGTGTATTTGTGTTTTACTATGAATGTGGACAAAGTCATGCTGTACTTTCTTTGTTTGTATGAATATACCAACTACTAGGTAGGTTGGTAATGGGCAATCCA
This sequence comes from Lamellibrachia columna, assembly GCA_963662155.1. Lineage (NCBI taxonomy): Eukaryota > Metazoa > Annelida > Polychaeta > Sabellida > Siboglinidae > Lamellibrachia > Lamellibrachia columna. Next base: position 23,012,360 of record OY759266.1, read on the forward strand.
ATTTTATTCCAACAAGGATTGTCGCAGTGCGCACAATAATATTTAGTATCGACAAGGTCTGCCACAGTTATGCACAGCTTGGTACATGAGCAAAATACTGATTAAGATGTACCACCCAAACTGTGAATATATGATAACAGATAACAATAGTATTAGTGATATTTTCAAATGTAGCTAGCAAATTGTCAAATAGAATTTTCACAAGAAAATCTCTTGCTGCTGTTAGACAAAGTTACAGCATACAAACCCAAGGGGAAAATATACCTATGTGCATAATGCACAAGCATATATAAATATAGTGCTAGCTAGAGTATTTTCAATATACACAAATGTGGGGGTAACCCCCCGGCCCCACTTGTTTGCAGGTGGAGGCCCAAGCCCCACTGAAGGCGAACAATACATATGTTCTCCAAACTGAATTGATACTTCGAGTGTTTGTAGAAATAGCAAACTTCCAGTGTAAACAAGTAACTTAAGAAATGTTGTGAGGACGGTCCTTAAGATTATAACTTCGTCGTATTAAGGTAAAAATTGTGATTATTTGTATGGTAAAATAGTGGGATGCAGTATAAATTATATATATATATATATATATATATATATATATATATATATATATATATATATATATATATATATATATATATATATATATATATATATATATATAACACACTGACTGCCAGAATGTGTTTTAATAAACCACAATTTGTACATATAATGTTACCGTTATCTATTTAATCTGAATTATTCGACTGAATATCGTGTTGATATTGCATGCTGGATTGCAAGGTGCAATTCATAAACATAATAATGTGAAGTTCGTTATTAAACACCTAAATGTGTTAAAATAGATACATAATAAACTGTATAACATGTTTTACGATAGAAACGATCATTATTTGTACCTTTGACAATGGACAATGGCATTTATGACAGATTGACCACTCGATGGTAACACCGCAGACACGAAACTGGATATGTGATAACAGCTAGATATGTGATAACACTGATAAGGTTGAAGACAAAATGCCTTGCTTTGGAAGCACACCTGTCAGTTGGGAGAACTGTTGTCCGAGTTTGGGTGGAACTCGAGTTAAAACGTTCTGTGACAAATCACATCGAGTGACGACGACAGAACGCACAAGAATGAAAACGGCGTCAGGTATTTGCGTCAGTTTGCACTGCGACAAATCTGGAAAGAAACATTTACAAATGAAACCCTTAATGTATAAAATATATGTATTGTGGGCATTAAAACAGTTGGAGGCTTAGGTATGACTATGTTAACCATAACCCAAATTAAAAGTAATATTGCCACATTGCAACACAAAGAAAAAACAAACAGTGACATTAACGCAAGGAACCGCGTTATTGCTGTGATTGGCTCGACCGATTTATTTGTCCAAGAAAGGTAAACTTTGTTTCAAAGGCTGGCTTTTAACGTTGGTGAATGTGTATCCTTTCTGTATCGTGCGTTAACAAGATTGGACCAGATTGCCATCGAACGCAACGCGTTTTAGATAGCGTGTGGACAGGATGCCATCGGTTTAGGCGCATCACTATTTAATTCTAGGTTTATGTCATACGAATAACTACGGTGATTCCGAGACGGTTCCCAGCAATATTTTGCTGCATGAAATTTTTTAACAGTGACATGGCCATTTTTCATGAATATGACGCTTATGAGTTAAATGTCCACTGGATGGCTGGCAACATAAATTATGCACGTTGTAGTGTCAGTAGGATCCCATGCACTGGATATAGTTGTTACGGGCGCCATTTAATGAGCAGCATCTCGTATATTGTTATATAAAGAGATAAAATGCGAGAACGTGACGGATTGGTGCAGCTGGTTGATGATAGAATAAATATTAACATAGTTGATTTACAGGCAAGTTAAAATGCAAATGTGTTAACAACATTAAAATACACTGACTTTGTCGCCAACGAAAAATAAATGGTGGTCTTTCCCCATCTACACAACAGGCTTGTCGGCATGGTGCACAGCGAGACCGAGTTGTAACCGATATTCGCTGCTATTATTATCAGTGGCCATGCTCCATGCTCATGGGCCGTGTAGGACAAGACTAGTTACGATGCACACAACTGACAACCACGATAGATCGCGATGACGCTGTTAATACGTGTAGCAGACAGAATAATCTGCAGGAGATAGCAACGACCGTCTGACTTACCCAGTTCAGTTGTCTGAGTCGTCTCCTGGCAACGGCGAGCCACCAGCGCAGCTTCGGCCGCCATGTCTATGTGCGTCGAGGAAACTAGGGGAGTGTGCAGTGATGGCACCCTGAGCGACCTCGCCAGTCTCAAATTACGGCTCCCCGATTGAGCGGAATGCGGGCGCTACCATTTCAGTCTGAGGGGTTGAAGGTTGATAGCGGTACACGTTTGGCGACACAGCTGCTTCTTCAGGACGTTTTTATCATGAGCACGTGAATCACGATCACATGAATCTGGGTCGACTTAGTTCTTCGTCTGCTCACTAGATGGTATGGCAAGCAGGCTATTCCATACGTGGGTGAATTGGTCTCATCTTTCATATCGACTCATGATAGGTGTTGTCTTTCTGATCAATAGGGCCTCCGTTATCTGTCTCACACTTTTGTTTCTCTCCACGTCAATCACCCTGGCTCCCTCCCAGTCAATCATTCAAAAGAAAAAGTGGAGGATATTAGAAAGACCGGTATGTATACCATATTCCATATAACAGCTATAATTATACCTACATTGGCGAAACAGTGAGAACAAAAAGTCGATGAGCACAAAACCGATGTTGAGACCATCACAACCAGACGGTTTTCCAGGGAGGGAGCGATGTGGTTGTCAAGGAAAGTCACATAATCGTGAGATGGGTAACACTGTGGATATACTTTATATTTTTTATAAACTCCATCTATTCCATAATCGTAGGTGGTCGTTGGCGCACTTCCTCGGATGATCTGATAATCTGCCTCCATCTTTGCCGGTCCCTTGCGTCTAGAAGTCACGTCCTGTCCATTCATCGGTGTTGTCTATCCAGTGTTTTCTGTCTGCCTCTCTCTCTTTTTCCTCACACTGTGTCTTGGAGGAAGGCTTTTATTGGGCAAGCGGACTTCGTGACATGGCCATGCACTCTCAGTTTGCGTGTTCTTACTGTAGACAGAAGATCTTCGTGTCGCCCGAGGTTTTGGATAACTATATTGCGGACTTCCTCGTTGATGACATGGTCCGTGTGATGTGATGTGATGTGATGTGATGTGATGTGACGAGCAAGACGCTGTGGCAGCATCTCATCTCCAACACCATAAAGGTATTCTTCTATTGCGCTTTGCTTTTAGAGACCAGTGCTGTTTAAATATAATCATATTATAATGGTTAATTTGTAATATGCTTACAAAGGCAGATGCTTTTCCAGTAAAAAAATAAAGCTTATGTAAACAAATCGGATATCCCATTCTTTACCAATTTTGCATAATGGTATGGTTGCTGGCTGCAGTGCGATCGTTTCTGGCGAAGCTAGATAGGTGCTGCTTAAAAAATGACGCATGCTATGACAAGTATCTCACAATAACGTATTGGTGGTTTCGCATATGTTGTTCTGTTCGGCATATGTCGTATGGTATTCACAGGACACCGTTTGTCATAATGTGTATTTGTTATAATTAGTCCCGGTCTCCCCTACAATCAACAATACATCGGAATGGGTTTGTGGATACCATCGCCGCCTGTACACAGCGGCATTTTCTTTATTCATACATCGTGCTACATTATACAAAAACGTCTGCCGCGGTTTGAGAAATTCATGCTTCATAATTGTGCCGACAAATATAATATCAATAGCTTCAACCATCACGCAAAATCGTAACACACAATATACGTTGCATAACTAGCTACGTCTCAATCACACCAATAACCACTTGTTTGTAGAAGGCTTCAACCATGTCTCGATGAGTAGTTATTCCCTGGTTGTCCAAATATCACATCCAACAATCCACTACACTGTATGTTGTTGCAAAATGTAATATATAACATTTAAAAAGATTCGCGTTAAGTGGGTACGTCGTCAGTAAAGAGAGACTAATGTTCCTGACACGGGTTTATCAAAAGCTTTAAGGTCATCTACAATTTGCGAAATGTTAATACAATCGCACGATACCTCCCGTTAAGTTATAGTACGGGACATTGTGTTTCCCTCTTTATCCACGATGATTCCAGTAACGCGAACGAAATTCCATTGCTATCAATAACTCAAACGAATATATAGCACGAATCGGCGTTTCGCCTGGTGTGTGAAGCCGTCAATAAAGCTTACAGGAAATCGCGGTAGAACGAAACCATGGCAACGAGTCGAAATATTCCTTTCATTTATCATTATATCTTATTCGCATTTCAGATTAACCTGATTCTCCCCAGTAAGAACCTCATAGTGTTTCCAAAACGAAACCTCGTAATAATTGCATCTAACATCATTTCTGTTGTCAGGACGGACTTATGATGTAAATTTTACGAGCATATTGTGGTGAGGTCTGGGCGGCGCCATGTTTGTTAATGACTTCAGAGGCGTCGCAGCCTCTGATGTTCGTCTTCTGAAATTTACGCATCGTCGTCGTCAGGTCTAGAAGTCGGACGCGCCGAACACTTCATCATCGTCGGCGTACAACATCTGCTGTTGCATTGCGCGGGCCCGCGGGTCGACGTATGGCTGTCTGGTCCTCTGCGGATTCCTCTTCTTCTCTTCTTCTTCGACGAGCATGCGGTAGACGCTCGAGTTGGCCGGATTGAATGGCTTTTGCTGGCCGCCGCCCGTGATTCTGCGGGGAAGAAACACGGGGTATGGGTGAAGCGGCTTTGGTGGTGGGACGGGCAGAGCATAAGGACGTGGACAGACTGGTTGTCTGGAGAGTGAGATTGCTACGGAGGTAAACGGCGGAGATTCACGGGAAAGCTGATTGAGATTGCAAAGGCGGTAATCGGTGGACATCCACGGGAAAGCATTGAAACACGCCGGTAGGACGTTGAGAAGGGACTACAGGAGATAAGGCCCACCGGCATAAAGCGGAATTGGAATAGCATTCAGTCCAAGTGTTTAGCATTCGTATATGCATTTATGTCGGTGGAGCTTTGATCCGTATGTTGGTGTAAGCTTCTATCTATCCACAAGGCAACCAGTCTGTTCGCCAATTAGGCAGTCAGCCGGCCAGCCAACCAGTCAGTTAGACAGTCGTTCAGTCAGTCGTTTAGTCAGTCAGTCAATCAATCAATCAATCAATCAATCAATCAACCAATCAGCCAACCAACCAACTAGTTAGTCAGTCGTTCAGTCAGTCAGTCAATCGGCCAGTCTGACAATTAGCCGCGATCAGTCACTCGTCCTTCGGCTATCCGGCCGTTCTGTCCGGAAAGCGATACTTCTAGGCGGACTTACATGAGCGATCCCTCGCCCGGTTTGCCGGTAGTCTGCCCGACGAGTGCCTCCTCAACGTTGGTGCGGGAGTAGAGTCCGATGGGCGTGTTATACTGCAGGTGGACCACCTGGGCTCCGTCGCCGTCGTGCTCGTCAGGGGCATGCTGCTGGTACTCGGGCGCGCCTCCCGGTCCATAGTGCACGTTCTGCACGCGCGGCGAGTGCGGCTGAACGCCACCGGCTGGAGACGGGGACAGCTGCTGCTGCTGCTGCTGCTGCTGCTGCTGCTGCCGCTGCTGCTGCTGCTGCTGCGGGGCAGGCTGCGGGCTCATGGTCATTGGGTAGGCGGGAAGGATGGTTCCGGGCTCGTCCCACGGTTTCGCGTAGTCGGCCGACTTGAGCGAGCCGCGCCAGGCGGGCGGCGCGTTGTTGACGGCGGGAGGGGACGGTGGGGCCGGGCGGGCGTTGACGGGGCGCGGGCGAGGGCCACTGCGCTGGGGCATGAACCTCGGCGTCCATCCCGGCTCCAGCATCGACGGAGGGGTGTCGATCGGCGACTGCGGCTTGGCCCACGATGGCCGCTGTCTCGGCAGAGAGCCGGTCGGCTTCTGCTGCACGCGCTGGGCTGCCACACGATACCAGGGATGTCATTATAAACATAACGAAATAAAGACCATCACATACATGTCCATGTTCTACAGCAGTTGTTTTGTTGAAAATAAAGCTCAGCAGATCTACTAACTATAGTACCAGATCAACGTTGTTGATCGAGCTATATGTCAAACGTCAATCTATGATGTAGATAACATAACATAACATAACATAACATAACATAACGTAACGTAACGTAACGTAACATAACATAACATATCATATCATAACATAACATAACATAACATAACATAAAATAATATAACATAATGCAATATAATATAATATAACATAATCTTACTACAACAATTAGTAAGTTTGATCTAAGTGTATTACTAATTATTGTCATAAAGCTGACTGCAACAGTGCCAAATGTAATATGCCTAAAACTTGAGAATTACTCCAGTTGAAGCATTTAAAAAACACCGCCGAATGTTTGGCTATAATTACTTATAAATAGCCCGAATAACTGTAACAACGCATGCATTATATTGTTGTCGTCACAGCGGTTTATATGAACAAAACACTGAAAACATTCAACAGCTCGCTTAACTTATTATTAGTATTTACATGGTGTGTAAAAGAACATCATCAACGAAATTTCGTGAATATATTTCTCCCAGTTTTACATTTATCTTATATTACTAGTAAGGAATGTACATGTATATGTAAAGTATTATACTTATAATCACTCCGGATAATTAGTGCTCTAGATAGTACTCAAATCCACAAGAAACACTACATTGGCCGAGATTTAGTGCGTGGTGATAATTATAAGTCCACACTTCAATCTCAACCACGCATATCGAATTTTGGCCACCGTGGATATTATCTATATTTGAGAAGTATATTATTATTATAGTACCCGTGTTTAATGGTCTATTTTGTCCGCAGCTAGGATGACAAACGAATGGAATAGAGTACACATGCTTGCAGCGTGAATATGTCAACATAATTATTAAAGATAAAAGCACGAGAGAACGTTTTCTTGGAGTACAAGCTAATGGCTTCCTTAATTACGCACTTTGCATCTGGAGTTTGTTGCTTTTGGTGGCAATCTTGTTCATTCTTGTTAAAGGGGAAACATCATTGTGTTGGGCCAATGCACCTTAATAGTTAGTAAAACATAAACATTTGCAACTGCAATTAAAAATATTACGCCAGTGATTTACTAGGAAAACATTATTGAACACACAGCATCTTAGTTTCATGGGCCGCGCCATACTGTTAGATAACCCTACGTAACGATTGCCATAGTCTAACAAAATTCGCTCGCCACGAACGAGTAACGTTTGTTGACTAAACTAATCCTCTTTCTGACAAAATATCACGTTTGATTGAGACTTTGGTTCTATGTGTGCCGGCCTCACTTAATACGTCAGGTGTTGTCTAGGTTATCCGATTTTCATAGAACTGCACATGAGCTTATCGGTCGTGCTGGTTAACATGTTTGCCCTTGGTCAACCGGAGAAATCACTGGAATCTCCCACTTTTAGAATACATTCTGAGTAAATCACTGGCGTGATATTCTTGAATTTAGTTGCACATGGTTAGCTTTTATTATCTCTTTTAGGTGCATAGCACCATTACTTTTGTTTCACTTTAAATAATATGAAAGCAAGATCAGATAACACTACCAAATTTGGTACATATTACTGTGACTGGTTCGGAGGAGTTTTACTTCGATATAAAAAAGGCTCTAAGATAGGGGTGGACATATTTGTGGAAACATACAGGTCGTAGCCGTGACATCAGCATCACATACTGGGTGGGACACCAACCACAGCAAAGCGGCATTGTTGAAACATGCCATTATCATTCCATTCATGTGGAGTCACTATTACTTAAATTAGTATCAGCTCAAGTACACGTTAGGTGACAATTCAACATCGTCTGAACAATTCAATGTTTGTGTGTGAGTGAGTGAGTGAGTGAGTGTGTGTGTGTGTGTGTGTGTGTGTGTGTGTGTGTGCGTGCGTGCGTGCGTGCGTGCGTGCGTGCGTGCGTGCGTGCGTGCGTGCGTGCGTGCGTGCGTGCGTGCGTGCGTGCGTGCGTGCGTGTGTGTGCATGACACCAAAGAACTGCTGAGCTTAGCAATATAAGTGTTCTTATTGCATTGTATTACATTATTCCTACGTTTGAAGATAAAGTAATCACCAGATGCACCACGCTCATTTGTCGAAGTCAGTCAACTAGTGGTACAGAAATGATAGTGGAAATATACAAGCAAAGTAGTAAGATGCTTAGCTGGTTGAAGATAGGTCACACGGAGACATAGAATCAGGAAGTGGTAACATCAACGATAGCAACACAGCCTCTCCCGACCTCTCCTGTGAGTGACTGTGTTGGTATTGTTAATAGAACGAACACCTCAAGACGGAGGAGTACGTATAATATGCCAGCCACGAATTGCACAATCCAAAGAGATAGGTGGTACGCTACACAGGCGTTAGGGTCATATCTTCGCCAGTAGCGACTCGTACTTACTACTGCGTCTCGGAAAAGTCCTAGTGAAGGTTTGCTTCAGTTCCTTTACGGTTTGGCGGTGTCCTGTTAATACACATTTATGTACCGTTATTTTGCTAAATTGCAACGTCTGCATTTATTGTGTATCTGTTCACGCGTGTCGGGTCTTTTCTGCTTTACAATTGCGCTGCATCAAATGTTCCTGATCTAAATTTAATCCAAGTTCCACAGCATAGCAGGCACATACTAGTGTTCTTTATTAGCGCAATCGAACACCAAGTTGAAGGTGTACAACGTATCAGTTATCTCAGTTGTTGGCTTGGATAGTTGGAAGTGATTCAGGAAACAAGCAGACTTATTAAATGGGTTTAGCGGCAGAAGCTTACGACACTGGGTATTTGATGACAGGACCAACATAGAAGTGAGAAGACGAACAGGACAGATACAACTGGGCGAACACACACACAATATCGAGGTGGGCATGACATTTGTGGACGTTGAAAGACATAGGTAGGAAAGTCGAAAGTTTTCAACTAGAACGAGGAGCAATGCTGCGAGGGAAACCAAAGGAAGACGGAGTGACTAAGGTAGCTGGAAAGATAATAAAACAAGGGACACCAGAGGATAATGACAAAAGATCACAGACAATGAAGTGTGGTGTGATGTTGCTGACAAGGGACGCAGTACTGAACCAACAGAGGTTATGCCAAAACAAGACAAGTTATTGCGAAACATGTTTCAAGACGACAGTGATATGCTGTCGTAATAGTAGTAATGTAATCCAGGTGTCAAGAGGTTGAATTTAAAACATTAATTATCTGTAAAGTCTCCGTCAGTGGTAGACAGCTTGAGTTACAAACCGCAGTGAAGGTTACGTCGGACGAGCAGTATTTATGGTTGTTTTGGAATCCGTGTCAAATATGACACATGAATCGTCATCTAACTGTTCATACATACGTCCATAATGAGGACGCACACCCGAACCTAATACCTCGTCAGCAACTATATTACATCGCCCTCTATCGGCAACCTGCATATCCGGACGAGTGCGCTGGTGTCAACAAAACCGCTTTTAAAACATAATTATTAAATTTGGAGTTTTAGTAGTTAATGCATGCTGTGCTACTGATTTATGACCATTTTCAATATCGTTCATAGGAGTGGGGTCAAATATGCAAACGAGTAAAGGTTACTCTTCACCATTACACTTAGTAGGCCGTATTTTAGCATTATCCCACAAAGATACGGTTCAGAGAAGATATATTATTTCAATGGTGGACGAATCCAGGGAATGGGGCAATTATGATTTGTTTACATTATTTTTAAAATTTCTCGCAGTGTGGACCTTTTAAATAAATTGATGGTCATATTTACGTCTTTGTGTCCATCACTTTGAAAATCGTTTGTAGTAAGTCCTTGCTCGATGAACAGCGACTATTTTAGTTTGAGCCAACTGTTCCGTTCTTGATGTTTTCTTGATGTTTGAGACATAAAACATTAACAAGTGTTAGTCTATAAGTAGCCATTCCACTCCACATTATGGAGAAGATCGCTTTGGCACTCATCCTCACATTGACGTGTTTCTGCCGATTACTACACGTATATATATATATATATATATATATATATATATATATATATATATATTTACCCACCTGGATGAGATGGCGCGTTGAAGACGGATCGCAGCTGGTTCACTGACATCTGGTTGTACGGTTCCTCGTCTTCATACTGCCCTTCTACGCCACCTTGCCATAAGACGTTGCTGAGCGACTGTTGGACGCGGTTCAGCATCGGCTGTGGCCGGGCCTGATGCGGGTTGTAGTCTACCCCGTACGACATGCTGGTCGTCTGCACGGGTTGTTGGGGTTTCGGTGTAAACCCTCCCAAGTGTGACGCGGGGTGGCTCTGAAACAACGTATTGTTGCGTATTAGTTATATTACACATCATAACTACGCATAGCCATGCATGTATAATGTGTGATTATTGTATTGTCGAACAGGTAACGCCTTCTTGTGACGGAAAAATCGCATTGTTGTGTTGCGACATAAAGAGAAGCACATGCGCGCGCGCGTGTTTTTTAATCGCTGCGACTTAAACAACCAGGCATATTCTCATATAAGTGCTAAAGAAAACACCATTACAAAAGTGATAACAAAAACGACGATGGTGTGCAACCATGCTAATAGCGTCCGCCTTTCGTGACAAGTTACACGTATGTATTTCTACCCAGCATAGTGGTGTTTTTATGGCAGCCCATAGCACATCACTCTGGCTGAGTGGGGGAGTTTTCATCAGCGGCAAAGGTCGAACAGCTTTTCGCTGCCTGGAGAAGCCTCTGCTAGCCTGTCAGGAATTCCACCCCTAATGTCTTGGAGGAAGCAACACCCAAAGACGGCGTCCACACGGTCGTGTGAAACGTTCCTCAAAGTCGATATTCAGTCAATCTAATGTTATCTGAAGCGCCTATATTACATACTTGCATTTGCTTTGTAATCTGCGATTTAATGACGATGACTGGCAACACATGTGTATTGTGTAACAACGTGCAAATGGCGTTAGCCCGTGCATTCTAACAACACACACTGGGGTTAACATTCTAATAGTTCTATCTAATACCACACACACACACACACACACACACACACACACACACACACACACACACACACACACACACACACACACACACACACACACACACACACACACACACACACACACACACACACACACACACACACACACACACACACACACACACACACACACACACACACACACACACACACACACACACACACACACACACACACACACACACACACACACACACACACACACACACACACACACACACACACACAGACAGACAGACATACAGACACACATATAAATTAAATATATATTATATATATATATATATATATATATATATATATATATATATACATACATACATACATACATACATACATACATATATACATGCATACACACACACATACACACATACACACATACACACACATACATACATACATACATACATACATACATACATGCACACATACATACATACATACATACATACATACATACATACATACATACATACATACATACATACATACATACATACATACATACACGCATACACGCATACACACACGCATGTACACTTACATACATACACACATACATATACACATGGCCGCACGTCACCAATGGTAACTGTCAGACTTAAGTCGTAGTAAAGATCCGGACGAACGAAAATAATGCAGACTAGGAAGTTCTGCGGTGCCTAGCGGAGCAGTTAGGACGTCGATAAATCTGTAAGCGAACTCCTCGCCTCGAGTAATGTGGACAGACAGATATCAGCAGACAGCGGCTCGCTAAACGACTGCAATCACTGATGGTCGTTTTCACCTCGATTTTGCTCAACATGTTGCAAAGAAGATAAATATATTTTGTTTTTAATTATATTCCGATATTTTATATCATATATTATAAAGTAGTAGTAGTAATAATAATAATAATAATAATAATAATAACAACAACAACAATAATAATAATAATATATATATATATATATGTATATATATATATATATATATATATATATATATATATATATATATATACATACATATATATATAATTATTATTATTATATATATATATATATATATATATATATATATATATATATATATATATATATATATATATATATATATATATATATATATATATATATATATATACATATATATAGTGTGACATCTACAGAGACAACACTGACAATGCAAGCGCGAACAATATTAGCAATGTGCATCCATGAAGGTCGAGAGGATTGACCGATATGTTTGAGAAATAATTATCATATCAACTGTTACATTCCAGCCACTTCATTCGAAGAATACTAGCGAAGTTTTTTGCTGATGACTTCCTTGCAGAAAATTTAGTTGTACAGTGTCACATTAAATTTCATTACTGCAGCGTGAGCAAAAACATTTCAACACATAAGCATTATAAAAACGGTTGGTTCTACGAAATATCCACATACGTATACTTTGATGGCGTATACTATTAAAGCCATATGCGTATACTGTAATGGCGTATTCTATTAATGCCACGTACGCTGACACAGCTGCTACTATGTTTATAATATAACAGCAGACGTTGTTGATACAATCGAAATTGGCGAACAACAAGAGTATGATGTGCTGGAAGAGCAAGATAAATGGCTAGTCTTGGTTGTCCGATACCACACAATAAAGTGGCAACCTTTTCAAGTCATTTGTCAGCAAGAGCTGGCTTACCTGGTGACGTTCGCAAGACAACGACCACATTCTGTAGTATTCCGTAGTTTTGTCTGTGTGTTTACATACCTTTGACGTAAGTGGAACCGCAGGAACAGAATTGGCAGGCTATTGCACAACTGCGTGATAAAGACGGAATCCGACCTGATTAGGGAGATTATGATAACCGTATGATGGTAATGGGATTTCCCGGAATGTAGTGATGAAATGGCTGACCTTGGTGAAAGAATAGAACTGTGTAGGGTAAGATGGAGGCGAATCTATCTGGCACCAAAGGGCTAGTTTTCATATACACCTTTCTCGAACTGGTTAAGGGAATTGGCGAGTGCACCACGGTTGCAGTGCATGTTTCTGTACCTATCTGAACTGACGCCATCCATGGTTCGCCTAAGGGCAGATAGAGTGAAATAACGAACTTACCCTGTGTATGTGTCCGTGCCGGACCCGACGGTTCACCTACCTGATAGGAAGGGGTACAATAAGGCGCTGGCGCCACCGGGGCAGTTGAGGCGTATGTCGATCTGGGCTGGGACGATCTGCGGAGAGAGAGAGAAGGAGAATGCAGGTATCTTGTACGTATTAATAACGGCAATTCCGCCCGAGCGAGGGGCCACAAATAGCTGTGTGAGCGGCTGCTGTTGGAGCTGCGGGGGTATGTGAGGCAGTCAGCATGACGCATGTGAGCTACCTGGCGGAGCCGACTTATGAGCTGAAGCGTTGCTTATTGACGTTGATTAACCGTGAGCCGTGCTCTGTAGTCCCCCGCTTACTCGCATCGTTCAGATACATGTCGGCGTTTTGAAAATACAACCGAAAATCCGTAGAATAATGAGCACAGCTTTGCTGCGCGTTGTTGTTCATTTACTCAGTTTAATAACGTCGTTGTGTCATTTAAAATAGTGGTGTAACCTCGAAGATGTTGACTGTATTAGTAAACAGACGTAATGGTACGTCCACCAACCAACGAAACAGAGAGCAAAGGATTTCAGACTGAATACAGTAACGGAACACGTGATATCCACTAGTTACTTATGATGTCGCGGTTACGTCTGCATCGGCTAGATGATCAAAAGCCTGTTATTTGTAACATTATTTAGTGAAACAAAAAATTGTGTTTTATCTGATTGTCGGCGTAGTTGTTGGGGATACTTGCATTGACAGGACGAGAAGCTTCTGGTGGCAGAGGACACCAGGATTCGGCGAAAACATTGAATGAAAGGGGACGTCAAAACGGCGTTGGTGGAATTAGCGGAAGAGATTGGATTGAAGAAACACATGAAACGGAAGTTAGTTGGGAGCAGACAATGATGAGTGGAACGTATTCAGAGAATGGACGAGGAGCGAACAACACATATCGCACGAAAGAGGGAGGTAGAAGGAGACGAGGAAGAATACAGTTTGGTTGGATAAATAATGTGAAGATATGGAAAAAACAGGTGTGGACAGCGGAGAATGGGAGACAATTACAGAAGATATAGACAGACATAGACAAGTCATCGAGAGGGCGGAACATTGTACTGATGCGGCCCCCATCCGACAAGGGGCTAATGAGAAGAAGTGGGACGTGGAGGAGGAGTTATGGAAGTATCACCTCTTGATATATGTTGGAACATCAGTCAACGTTGATGAAACTGCTTACGGTCTGCGAACTTGTGATATTTGTTTTGTTGGTAATGTTCGTGAAATGCTGGAAAGTTCGTTCCAGTCATTGGTAGTCTTCAGAAAATAAAATATTTGAACTTTTGTTTTGGGGGTTAGAATTTGACGTATATGGCCTATAAAGATTGCTCCTTCTAGCTATGATGGGACAGTTGTCTGATATTAATTTCATGGCGCAGACGGATATCCATGCAAATGTGGATAACTTCCAGTACGACAATGTATGCATGAATATGTTATAATTGTTCTTAGTTAATCCAATAATCTGGCTTCCATTTAAACCCACAAACTTTCATATAAGCACTTATTCTCCTCCGTCCTTCTCTACGATAGAATCACCCAATATATTAATTATCCTACATGTTTCTTTTACATTTATTTTTAGCATTATACTATGTAATATTATCATCACAAAATTACTGACGCCGACATTTGTGCAATCAACGCAGAACTGAACACGCTCTTGTTTTTGTCTGATGATTACTCGGTGCGTAGAGCAGCGAGTTTTTGCGCGGTTCAGTGATTTGTACATGCATTTGTTAGACATTACAGATTCGGCAGCTATGCGACGGGGAACGTTTGAAGGCAGTGCACGCATATTGGTAATCGCATCGACGTGACCCGCCGCGGTCGACGCGGCAGTGGAGGTGAATAGGCGTATTACGTTTCTTCGAGGAACCGGCGAAACTTCCCTTGTATGGCGAGCGAGCAACTACGTCACACGCGCAACATCGGCACACTCGCTCCTCGTAACACTGCGTTTGCCTATCCACAAACCTCGATGTGCAAATTCGTATTGATAGTTGTTCCAACGTGTTCACTGTTCCAGATTTACGAACATAATAAAAGGATTGACTTATGTTCTAGTCGTTATGTTTTCTTCTAGAGACGGCCGTGTAAGCATGAGCCTGGTAGGCTATGGCAAGGGAGCGAGACGTATCTTCTGAGAAACTGTCCGGCCTGCATGAAATGATGGCCAATGGTTTACGTTTCAGTCTAGACATCATGCCGACATATACTCTCGCAACGTAGGCAGAGCGATGCTGGCTGAGTTTGTTACGATCGCTGCATGGATCAGTGCCATCTGGGTAGTTAGGAAGGGTAGTTACGAAGTTATCACAACATATGATGCATTACACACACACGCGCAATCAAGCACGTGCACACACACACACACA
Source organism: Lamellibrachia columna (assembly GCA_963662155.1). Classification (NCBI taxonomy): domain Eukaryota; kingdom Metazoa; phylum Annelida; class Polychaeta; order Sabellida; family Siboglinidae; genus Lamellibrachia; species Lamellibrachia columna. Next base: position 23,028,044 of record OY759266.1, read on the forward strand.
CACACACACGCACGCACGCGCGCGCAATCAAGCACGTGCACACACACACACGCACGCACGCACGCACGCACGCACGCACGCACGCGCGCGTACGATAATAGAATAAAATGACGGTTACCTTCTCATATGATATACATAGTCAATATCATAAACAGTAATTAATTGCAATATTGACACGAATGCCATTTTAAATACTGCTATAAATATTATTATTGTTGGTGTATTCGTATTATAATTAACACACACGTAAGACATTAAGGCGTCAGACATTCAGGCTTTGTCTGGTGGTTAGATGGTTAGTTGTATGGTATAAGTCAATGAAAAATAGGAAAGGTGCATGATTAACTGTTAAGTGGCAGTAGTAGAATAGGATATGCAAATGTTCGTCATAGCAATTACATAACTGTCATTACATTAGTTAACTGGGATCACTTAAATCACTTCTAATGGTGGTAAATGGTGTACTGATATCCAATTATCCAATATACCGTTATTTTATTTTACCTTCTAAGTTATGGAACAACTACGTTATTGTTGGTAAATTATATATCTAGTCATAACCTACTTAATTACTTTATAGTCAAACATCCAATTCCAAAAATATAAATTCAAATGATTAGTTCCATGTCGAAATAATGGTATGTGAACATAGCAACCGTAGATATACTCAACGCAAAAAAAATAATGCATATTTTTAAAGCAGCTTTATTCAATACAAGTAATATCAAACATATTCATCCTCTTATCGTTTCAGTGCACTTTAAAAAAATAATTTAAAGTTTGATTTTGAAGCAAAAATTTACATGACAATTGAAAACGTAATTGAAAATACCAATTACATGTTCACCAATTATTTTTTAAAGACAAGACACACATTCCAATTTCAATTCCGTATTGATAGGGAGTTTTTTGTCGCAAATGACCCACGCGTCTACTAACCATCTTAGTTTATGCAAAACTAATCACAATCAAAGTATGCGCCAGCTTCTCCATCACTGTTGAAATTTCCAATAAAAATAAAATTATATTTTTTCAATGTGTGCATCAATTGAAACAAATGAAAGCTTTCACAACAAGTGGTTCCCCATTCGTGTTTTAGCATAATGTCACGCCACCTATCGTACAATTGTTAAAATATTGTCCACCAGAAGGCAGTACTGCAAGTTGAAACCACCTAGCGATTAAGCAGTATGGGCCAAATAGCGATTAAGTAGTCTGATTCTATCCGCCAGAGGGAGACCCTTCAAAGAGGTATTATGGCGACCATTAGCTTACATTGGACTCAGTAAAGTGTGAATCATGTGCTAACTATGGTTTTTGAGAGCATTTCTATATTTAGTAAATAGATTTCACGTTTCCACTTTTAAAACGTTATGGTTTTCAAGCGATGGTATTAAACAGTTGCTGTTTACCGTTTTTGTCAGAATACTGTAGTTACCAACATTTCAATACTCTGCCTAGTAAGCGATATGGGAGTTTTTCAATATAGGAATGTCAAACAGGAAATAAAATAATTGATACGAAGATATGAAGTTTAAAGGAAACTTTTTCTAAAGCTTTTCATTGGTCCCTAATTTTAATAGAAACAGTAATTGTTTTCACCGTGAAGCATACTGAACGGGAGGGACATCATGTCCTTCTTTCAGAGACGAAATTATGAATTGTGAATGCTCGAATGAGGTGATAGATCAATGCACTACTGTATGGTGGTAAAATAGTCGCAGCAAACTACGACAGAGAACGACTTACGTTCTAATACGAAGAGAGAGCGACCCGCCTGCATTCTTGATGAGGTCCATGCCTTGGCTGTGCACCATGCTGGTGGCGTCATAGTTGTCAATGGCAACGATGACATCGCCGCGGTGGAGCTCTCCATCGGCCGGACTGCCAACGAACACCTGGAAGCAACGAGACGTGTCACTCATATAGAACAGACACGGCATCCTACGTATGAGGAACCTATCTAAGGAGCATCAAAAATAATATCTATATTTAATAAGATTTAACAAGATTGTTATCTAAAACTACATGATTGAACGGGGATTTGCAAAAGTTTTCTTTGACTTCGAACCCTTTCAAAACGTCATCAGGAGATTGTCAATGTGTGCTCAAATACGTCGAAATCACGCACATTTGAAGACGCAGCTTTATACCATACATTGCGTTTATTGTTTTTTTTTATTTTTGTGTATGTAGTTTCCAAACGATAACTTCCTCACAGCAATTTCGTATGATCTATAGTTATTTTGAATTAATTCTGTTTTACAGATATTAATGTACCTAAGCTGATATTTTGAGGTACTATATACGGCATAGTATTTACGCATGTTTACTTTTATTATTGGATGTTTACATAAAGAGAACAAAAACAGTTTATTTATTAATATAACGGCCTTTGTCCAAAGTAGAGTACGTTTGTACAGATACAAGAAAGGGAAATGATTTGATACGGTTTAGTGATATTTCCAGCCAAGGCAGACGTAACGTAGCATCTAACAATAATAAAGCTAATGTTTGAATGTATGTTTACATGTTATGGTACTCCTCCTAGACGCATTGCATCTCGGGCAACAAACTTTTCACCTAATTTGTTTTCGAAATTCACCCCCGCCAATACTCTTTCTACGAACAATCAATTTACTCTTTGTAATTATTACGTACAACTGTTCGGAACCATTATGCGAACAATTGTTAATGCGTCAAACCGTCAAGTAAGCACGTATTACTCCTAAAATATTTCTTTATGGCAAGAGCAGCATAATACTGGCGACAGAGAAGGGAGACGTATCGTTCTTCCATTCCTTGTTATATATATTGCACATTCACGCACATTACGTGTGCTCCGTCTATGTCAGCGGTAACAACATGTTTTCATATAGCCAATGTACAACTACGACAACACTACGTGCCTTCCTTTCACTACAAGTTCATACGTGTGCACGATTTCTCAAATAAACAAGAACATAACTACAAGGACATCTGGTTTGATCTTCTGCTGAATAGTTTAATAGGCTGAGTAGTGATTGCAACACAACAAGCAAACAGAGTTGTTTGTCGGTAGACTGCGGATATTGACAAGCACACCTGCCGCACAGACTCAGCGTCCGGTCGCCGGGAACGAGTCTATTCTGGTCAATCATGGGTCAGGCAACATAAATGCAATAAAGACACAGATGAATGGGCGTGGGCCTAACACATACGTTAACTAACCCAGACACTCAATTACTGCGAAAAGAAGCGAATATTCTTGAATGTTCATGACGTTCGCTTGATCTTTTGCTGCAGTGTTTCGGCTTGTGATACTATCTAACTCGTTCGACTAAAATGAAATATTGGGTGTACGTTTTGATTTTGACGTATTCGACAAACTATGATGTTTAAAGTGGGTCAATATCCTTTTTTAAATTTTTTTCAGGCCTCGTGTTGGTATGTCTTCCTCTTGAACTTTTGGACATTGTCTTGCAATTTTATTTTAAGTACATATATATGCGATATTTGTTTATGAATATTTACATTTATCTGGTTGCCACGGTGTCTACGTTCCTGAGTTTTAGCGCAGCATGCTTCCACGCTGGCATTGACGATTGACAGTGATGAATGTGTGCTTTCACTTTTCAATCCTGAGATTGACATCCTAATCTGCTTCCAATTTATCTGCATCTATGCAACCAATATAGGTAAATTGTATTTCTTCTTCTACTTTTCTTCCCTTGAGCTGTATGTTACCTTGTTGTGTGATTTTCACATTCAGGAGTTTTGTCTTCTGAGTGTGTGCCTTCTTAATATATCAGTGTTAACTAATTTCTTCTTTCGTACTGCATTCCTATGTAGGACAGGTGCTCACACCAAGTGATTTATAACTCGAATACCATCTCGTCAAAGCGAAGGCACCACGCACAGGTATACGTCGGCCTATTTCTAGAGGAACCTGGTGCGTGTTGCGTAGCAACGATATAAACTGGCGAGACATTTTCGATAAGGCGAGGGAGAGGTCAATGGAGGAGGAAGGTCACGTAAGGCATGGGCCGCCATGGGAAAGGTTTCCCTGCTCCGGGCCCTAAATGCATTACCTGGGCAATACAGTGGGATGCCTGATAGAACTGTTACGACTGACTGCACTACGTTGTGAGGCGTGTCGGTTTTTGTAATACGTGTGGTATCTAGTGATACGTGTGGTATCTAGTGATACGTGTGGTATCTAGAGATAGGTGCCATGGGGATGTTTCCTAATATTTATAATATTTCAACGCAGCCATTTGTTTACTTACTATATTATGGATATGTGGTATGTCGGTTTATAAAGTATTTTATGTAGACTATCTTCCTCGATTGTCGATCATCTGGACAACGTTGCATTTTATATTGACCTACGTTCAATACATTGTGCTCCGTACTTTAGTTTGCACTATCTAAGAAGATGGTCCTACACCACTATGTGATTTAAACGCATCAATAATCTTAAAGAATCGCACTGGATGAAAATCAAAATATTCATAAACAAGATGGCTGCCCATTCTGCTCTGTGGCGTATGAGGTATTCATAAGCATATACATTAAGACTATGTTTTGAAATTAAATGTAATCGCATAAAACGTTTAGAAAAATGTCTTCGAATATTCCGCCATGTTGCACATCAAAGAACACATGTGCAGAGCTTACTATGAAATGGTTTGTTGACAAGTTTGCAAGGTCTGAATGGTGTTCGGTAATGATTAAAAATGTATTCACTTCGAGATATACCAATACGCATAGTTGACAAATACTAGTCTTTGGTAATAACAGGTTTCCACGATTGACTGGTTTATGTACTGCATATCATAGATTACGTAATATTTTGGTGGTTTCTCAGATGTTGAAGTGAAAATCTGATCGTCGGTCGTATGGTAATAAGTTGTTGAGAGAGAATATCATCAAAACAATTTAGTCATCACTCTATATACCTGCGCTTGCTAAACATATGTAAGAATTCTTCATAAAAGACATACATGTTTGAGAAGTGTCGCTACAGCAATAAGAGTGGAGTCAGTATGTTTTATATAAATCTACACATGTTTCCATTCACGAGAGATGTGCTTACGCATGCAATAGTATTTAATTTTATAAGATAGGTCAACAAACTTGTTTGGTTCGTGTGTGTGTGTGTGTGTGTGTGTGTGTGTGTGTGTGTGTGTGTGTGTGTGTGTGTGTGTGTGTGTGTGTGTGTGTGTGTGTGTGTGTGTGTGTGTGTGTGTGTGTGTGTGTGTGTGTGTGTGTGTGTGTGTGTGTGTGTGTGTGTGTGTGTGTGTGTGTGTGTGCATTAATGAATGCGGAAATACGAGGAGCAGTGCACATACCGATGCATCAAAAATGGCAAAATAGTACTCTTCCCTTTCGCGTAATGACCCGTTGGTGTGATTATGTCCTCTACGTGGCGCCACTTGTCTTTTTCTCGCTGGTGTGATTAAAAAAATATGTTCAACGTTTGTTTAGCGCTAATGATTTGAACACAACGTCAAACTTATTCGAGCAGATTCAAACACACGCAAGTTCAAACACACGCACGCACGCACGCACGCACGCACGCACGCACGCACACACCCACGCACGCACGCACGCACACACAAACGCACGCAATAATTCCGCGGCATGAGTAACTAGTAATGATATTTGGCCCTCGCAGATTCATAACTGTTCAAGAGATACGCGCAAGACACTCGATTCTGCAAACTGTTACGTGGGCACGCCGCAATGTCTAGTGAATCACGGCTACCCAGTCATGTTACATAACGACAGACGCTTCAGGTATGGCGCCGTGTTTTCTGGCGCATCCAGTCTGGAACTACGCACCCTGCCGATCACTCACTACACTAATCCTGACAAATAAACATGCGCTGATAAGAACCAGATGAATTCGTTAGACGTAGACGCGGGCTCGGTCTTTGTATCTGCGTTCGCCCGGAAGACGTCTTGTCGACATTGTGGTAGTCAGGAAGTGCAACCCTCATAGGCCTAGCATATGCCAAGAATATATAATACTTAACAGTGCGGTGCGTAGACATTGGCTTGGACAATCTAGTAGGCGGAATGCACGTCGATTTCATTTACACGTTGACCAAGCTAATAAACATACTGGGTTCCTAGTCGCCAGAAGATCGCCTCTGTGATCAAGCACAAGCTAATGGACAGTGGAACCTCTGTAGGCGCTAAAAGCTTGATATGTCGATGACACACAATTCTTTTGGGCAAGTGTCAGAATTTGTTATGCAATATAGGTATACGTTTATACTCGAACTGTGTATGTTGGTGTCTATGGAAGCAAGCAACATATACAACCTTGCACCATCCAATGGGCAGAATAAACACGAAATGGGCACTAGCTGGAAATATACTGCAGACCACGTATTGCCTGGGAGAATTCCACTAACGATTACATTGTTAAGACGCCTTTTCGAAACAGGAGTACTTACCTACTATTCTTGTATGTTATTACGCTTATTTATTCTGTGACTTTAAGAAGTTTGTTCGAACTAACTACTTATGGTTCAATAACAAGAGTACTTATTTTTCGAAACAAAATACTTACCTACCTGTGCTAGTTTTGTATGTTAATATTTTTATATTTTTCATAACTTAAGAATATTGATCAAACTAACTAGTTATGTTTCTAAACCACTTCTGCTACAGAGCCTAAGAACACACCACATTGTGCATGGAACTATATAAATAACATTTATTATTATTGCTGCTCCGTCGTTTCGGTAGCGATGTTCGCCCAAGCTAAGCTATCCAAGATGGAATTGCCAATGCACGAAACCATCAGTGCCTGTTCAGTGACGCAGTATGTGAACATCGACTGGTTCCAGAGAACACGTGCGGTGAAACGCGATTTATCGTAGCTCAAGGCGTCCCTACAAACAGATTAGGCCTCGCCTGGAACATGTGTTGAGGGCGAAGCGAAAGATCCAGTCGTTTAATGGTTTGACTTCACACTAATTGCAATACAATTAATCATCAAGTGTTTTGCAACTATACATAATATGCCCGTTAATGAATCGTGTCAGGAAAACACAACACATCAGTACGTAAACAATGATTATTATACTATTTCATAATATTACTATTCACAAAAGTTAATAAAATATGAATATATGTTCTGAAACATGATCACATGATTTATGAAGCGAGACGCAAAATAATGTATGTTATGATGCAAAACGCATTTTTGTATTAATGCCTATAGCCTACTTGATGGAACATTGTGCGCAAGCAAACCATATTATTTGTTCGTATAAATATATTGAATTCAATGTATCTATAGCAGTGTCAATCTCTGATGGCTACACCAGTCCTCAATCTCTGATGGCTACACCAGTCCTCAATCTCTGATGGCTACACCAGTCCTCAATCTATGATGGCTACACCAGTCCTCAATCTCTGATGGGTACACCAGTCCTCAATCTCTGATGGCTACACCAGTCCTCAATCTCTGATGGCTACACCAGTCCTCAATCTCTGATGCTCCATAGGTTCTGTATCAGACATGTTTCTACCGTGACGTTAATCGCCGCTCCACTGACGATCTTGCCAAAAACAAACTATTATTCCACGCTTCTATGCTTCCTTTCTTGGCCATGTTGCTTTGATACACTACCCCCAAAACGAATAGAAAACATTATACAGCACACCTGCTGTATATTATCTCCATCCATACCTTTAGGGTTGCTGTCAGAGCCTCTTTGTTTTTGTCTCTTTAATAACTTTACATTCTCCCCGCTGACATAATTATATGTTATGTATAATATTTGTTTTCGCCGGTGTGCATCAAGTAACGACTATTTAAATACTTGTTACTTTCATAGCAAGCACGACAGGCTTAGCGCACGTGTGCTCCTTGTTCGTGATCTTTCCAATTTACTGCGAGGGTTTCGTTTTAGTGGAACTATTACGTATACCGGTGATTGTTGATGTGAAAATAGAACTCGTTTAGTGTGCACACATTCGTAAACAAACAATGACAATGGTAAACAAAGACGTATACGCGACCAAACTACATCAATGTTACAACTGATTTAACTCGGGAAGTAAATGAATCCTCGGAAGGTAAAACAGGACGGTTGATATCGAAACAGTCAGAAAAGAAATTATTATTCAATGAACTAACTAAACGGTTGAAAATAAACGTAAATCAGTTTCATGGGGAAAACTGCCAAGAACACTGCGTGTGCAACACTAATCCCCGCGACCCAGTATCCAATCAATGACAAGTCCATTAACAGTTACTCTACTGGTGTCACAGCACATAAGCGATATAGTTTGTATACCGTTAGGTTTGTAAGTGCAGTCAGAAGCTGTACGTGACTAGCGACACGTACTGGAAAGAAATAGTACAGCAAATCTACTTATGCCATCTGTTGTTCGTCATATTATTTTTACGCTGCTCGGCAAGCATGCTGTCAGACTGGCTGTTTTCTAGGTACTCTGGAATTTGGCCTGTTTACAGCCACATGTTTTCGTAAGCAACGCGGTCCATAAGTCTTCTTCAATTGGCATATCAAGTTCAGGACGTTGCTGCCCAAATCGTGTTGCGACATCAATGTCTTTCTCCCGTTCTCCGATATATGTCTTTCCCTAACTATTCTACCAACCATCTCTACCCTTCTGTTATCTTCCCTCCAGTATCCTTTCCCAATCCATCGCGTCTCTTACTGTGGCCAAACGTGTCAGCATGTTGGGATGAAAGTAACGGGAAACGACCTCTTGTTTTTATCATAAAAACCCGTGTACCTACAGATTTAGAAAATAGGACAACTCCAACCGAAATCTATGTTTATGCAAATTACCAAATGGCATCAAAGTATTGAACATTTCTCAAGATAGTTAATTTTCATGATCAAGCACTTCTTTCAACATATCCAGTAGGATTTTGTTTACATGTAGAGCTTTCACCATCTTGCCAAGGTGGCATCGTCGATGATGTCATCCTGCCAGGACAACATCGTCATTACTACTGACGAAGCCACCTTGGCAAGATGGTCAAAACTCTACAAATATATTGGATATGTTGAAAGTAGTGTTTGATGGCGGTAACAAAGTATTTTCTATTTTTAAGACATTATATTTGCATAAGCTTACTTTTTGGTTTAGAACAACCAAGGACAACCAAGGAAGGCAACCGATCGTAGATAGGGATAGATATATCAGACAAACTAACCCGGACCAACTCTGTGCGGACATGTCTATGCAGTTTTGGCGCCATGTCGCTTGATGCCTACTTGCTGGTTGTGTAATAGAAATGTGCGTTTGATTTATATATGTTTCTCCACACAGCTCATTATTGCATACACCTATCGTAACAAGACCTACCAGTTAAAAAAATACAAACCGCATGCACTAATGCTATGTGAAGAATTATTAAACTGTAGATGGGTAATTTTACTGAACGTGTATGTCACGATAAAGACAGATAATAATGTATATATATATATATATATATATATATATATATATATATATATATATATATATATATATATATATATATATATATATATATATATATATATATATATATATATATATATATATATATATATATATATATATATATGTATATATATATATGTATATATATATATATATATATATATAAATATATATATATATAAATATATATATATATATAATATTATATATATATATATATATATATATATTGCCCAGCATAAGCATATAAGAATTATATTACGGTATGTTATGTAAGAACAACAATTGTAAATAAAAGAATCATAAGATCACTGACACACATTTCTGTACGAGTTAACACTTACTAAAATAGTAACTGAATCAGTATTATACCTTTTTTTGAAAAAAAGTTAAATTTATTGTTGTTGGAAATAAAACAACGTATTATTATTAGTGTTATTTTGCTCAATTGTGCTTTATTCATAAAATGTCATGGATATGATATTATTTTGGAAACTTGCGTTCATTTTCAATATTAGTAATATATTACGTAGTTAATATCACTGAGGTAATTTATTCGCTCAGTGTATGGAAATGTGTAAAAAAAATGTAAGGGAAATTTGATTGAAATTATAATAGGTATATGAATAGTGGCCTTTAGTGTCCAATAACTGTCTCCATAGGTTATAATGAAATCCGCCAGGTGGAGGCTCTATATATCTTTGAATGCGCTGTCAAAAATAACCATTAGTGTCCAATAACTGTCACCTGTTACGTTGTTAATATCACTGAGGTAATTTATTCGCTCAGTGTATGGAAATGTGTCCCCAAAAATGTAAGGGAAATTTGATTGAAATGATAATAGGTTTATGAATAGTGGTCATTAGTGTCCAATAACTGTCACCATAGGTTACAATTCAATCCACTGGGTGGAGGCTCTCTATATCTTTAAATGTGCTGTAAAAATCAGCGTCCACTTGATTCTCGACATCTGAAATGGAACCGTCCACGGACAGCGGTTAACAGCGGTTAACAGCAGCAGAAAATCACTATGTCATATGTGAAACTGGACATGTTTATTTACCCACAAACCCTCCGGGATTATGGTATTGCAATCGACTGATTTCTACAGGCGAATCCATTTTTTAAACCGGGTAATCCCACTTCCTGGATTTTATTCGAGGGCTCAGCGCCGAGGGGGGGAGGCAAGTGCAGTGCCCCTTTTCAGTGTACACCACATTTGACACATAATCAACCGGCATGCACTATTTCAGGTATAACCCTTGAACATTCCCCATAATTCGCGTTTGCTCTACACCAATTCAATTAAATTTCGCATTTTCAAATCCGTGCTACCTGATATATTGAACTATAATATTATTTAAAGTTCTTTTCAATTGTTCAACTGCGTGTTTATCTTAAACGCCCCTGTTTGTTACGCAATTACAAACACACTGAAAATTCATACACATTTAACAGCGCTGCGAGTAGAATCACTTCGAACAATATCAATTCGATTCTATTATGCGGTTGATCCACTTAAACGGCGCATTTTAATAGAGCATGGTTGCGGAATGATGCCGTCCAGGCCAATATATACCACTCTACTAAATAGCTGATTCTTTAACCCGTGATTCTGTTAAACGGAATCCACCGCAACACGATGTAAACCGTCCCCTATCTGCCTATTGTACCCACAATCGGCTTGGGTGCATCTGCACACAGCAACCCATCTGCACACTTGCCAGACCGAACGAGAGCACCAACGTATCACACGCGTGGAATCTTGCGGTTGTAGACGATTGCGAGATAGACCGGTGTGAGAGGCGGCGGTGGAGGTGCCTTGTGGAGAGATACTGTGCACGGGCGTAGCGGTGTAGGCGGCCACGCACAGTGATATATGCTGCCTGGCACAGCTCAGACGAACACGAATATTGCTGTTCGACCTAGCTTTTAGCCGTATAGTCGGGGCGGAGATATGTGTAGGGCAGACTGAATTCAATTCAAACAGGGACAATAGCTGAATTTTACTGATGTCGTATTTCCATGTAATGTTGTGTGTCTCGTCTAACTGGATACGTTTTATCAGTCTCTCACTGGCACTGTCGTATCTTCCCTTAGCTAAAGGGGATGTCTTACATTTAAGTAATCACTATGACTGTTATCTTTAAAGGAGGCATAACATTATTATCATCTCATTAAAAATTAAAATCAACATTATTGATTTGATGCACAATAACGGTAATTGCTAATATTTCCATCAGTAATACATATGACATGTATTGCTTGACAATGGATAAATACTGGTCTACTACTAGCAATAAAAAGCAAAAATATACAGGGTACACATAAACAATATTATCTCGTTATCTGGATATCTCTATTATCTCGTTGAACACATTTCCTCCCGGTATATATATATATATGTGATGTAATGAAATACATAACAGAAAATAAACAGCAGAAGTAACCAAAACATCCACTCCTCAAGACCGGCTAGATTTGTTAATGTAATGCAATATGGCAATATTACCGTGATCAGAATGTCTCTCGGAAGGAAATCATTAACCAGAATTTTATTCTAAATGTCGAGCCACCAGAACGGCACTTTACGAATAGTTTTAGTATAATAGATGGATTCGTAGTTAAGTGAAGTGTGTCAGTACTGAATGTGGAAATGCTTCCCTTATTTACAGATTTGTAGAACTAAATAGCATATATCAGGATTTCAAAACTGCCAGTAACATAGTTGCTATTTTTAAATATACGTTTTTGTTGTGACGTCCAGGGTTTCCCACGGACCGTCGACCGCGATAAACCTCACAGGTGTGACTCACACGAGCAGACCCATATGAACGAACACCCAAAAGGGACCACATATCCGTTAATTAATCACCCCAATTATCGATATTCCCGCGAGAAGCAAGCATATGGAACTGGCATCACCCCTGGTCACTAGGCGCCAGGCTGGAAACCTAGCCTTCGATAATGACCAGCCAAGGCTGGCAAGCGATATGGACTTAGGCCTATCGTTGTGAGCTGGCCGAAATAGAGGCATACCCCGCAGCGGACCTGGAATAAAGTGCAGCTGGATGCCAAGGCATATGGCTGGAACACAAATATAGCCGTGTCGTTGGACCAATGCTTGCTTGGCTCTAACGGCAGCATAGGTGTGGTGAAAGCCTGACTGTAACCTTCTGGTTCGTGCGTGGATGTAACACAAATGCGGCGCTGTGGTTATAGAGAGTCGGCCTATCATTCGGGTGATCCCGATATCGGTTGCTGCCGGCATAAATCTGGGCTAAGTGTTCCGGCATTGATGTATGAATGATTATCTGGTTCCTGTTGTCGGATTTGGCCGTTAATCTCCAAACTACCGGCGTCGTTTGCAGTTAAATGTGAACTGGGAACAGGAGTGGATTTAGGGTTGGCGCGCACCTAAAACGTATTGATGACCCTTTCTGCATGTAACAATTACGCCGATTTACAACCAGCCTTCTGGAGTCTTCATGCAGGGCACACATTCTTCCAGAAGGAAAACTATTAATGTGAAGCAAACTCACTACTACCTGTATATAGCCACCACTGCGTCGCGTCACAATGGATATCGTTTGATGTCAAGTAACGCATTCGTACCATAGAACACTGGTAATTCCTTTCGACATCGCAGAAGTTAGGACCAGTAGCAATGTCTCTCTTTGTAGTTAAAGTAGCGGCTATTTTTGGCACTCTGCTTCTACACTGGTGTAAAAAGGTAAACGGCGTACCGCATATTTAACTAGCGCTGCGACGTAATTGTGTGGACGTAGTTGATGCGGTGCGTGGGCCATTGCACCAAAGTGTGGACTGGCTGATGGAATCTGGCCAAAACCGGAGTTCAACAAGCAAGGGAACACCTACGCGCTCCCAGAAACAGAACAAGAAAGTTGTCGAACGTCGAGCTAATGGCGTGGACACATACATGACCCACACTTCAACATGTGTTCCATGCCAATAAGTATACCAACACACTTGGAGAATGTTAACCGGGGTGCAATGAAGTCATCCTACAGCCGGGATACGCGTCATCAGTGATACGGGGTTAACGGAAGATTCCCAGTACTAGTAGCATGAAGGGGTTGTTTTCCGAAATAGATTCAAAGGGTTCGCATTGCATTGACTGGTACGTCAAATTATCCCACAGTGTCATGGAAATGCAGCGCAGCAACATTAGTCGGTTCGCTTTGCTGAAGAAAGAAAGTAAGAAAACACAGGAAAACGACCAGACAAGATTAAGATAAATCTGCGACTGGCCAGACAGACAACAACCAGTGACATTGATGCATACACTGCCAGCTTAGTTTAATGTCCTGTTGAGCACAGCAGACAGGCGCGACCTAACTTAGAATCTACGTACCAAAGTAACGTGTGCCGACCTTTAGATATGTGTCAGATTTACACATTTACACACAAGACACGGCGTATTGTAGACCGACTCTTTTCTTTGGGGAAACGTTTAGGTTTAACTCTAGGGTGGTCGGCTATAGCTGGACGTTGCTAGTAAAGTTACTACTGGACAACGCAACTGGAAACCGAAATTATAGAAAGAAAGTCACTACTGATATGGATTTAGGTCTACAAGTAATTGTGTCGACAATGGACACACACACAGTGGCATAGAATAACAACACAAAAAGCAAGCCACAGAAGACAGAGAGAATTACACGGGCACACACATCAGACCAAAAGAGTTGTTATAGGCAGTGTAAACTACGAAAACCCATATCCCGTATCGGGTGGAACTCCAAGTGCGGAGGAAAAGAAGGAAAAGAAACACCAGGCGACGGTAACAGAACTGATGAAGATGGGTTACAGCTGATATTGTGTAACAACACTGGCATAGAACAGGAAACATGCTCCCAGCGAGAAAACGGGCCTAACAAGTAATTAATGGTTTAATGAAGCATTCCATAAATGAACATTATGTTAATCTAAGATGCATTTTCTACTACACTTGTTAAAATAAGCAATGCATATTATGATTATTATTTGTATTTCAAGGTCCCCGCGTCATATGTCAATTGCCATCATGAGTTGGTCCAAGGTTTGACCTCGGGTGTGACCCCGGGTGTGCAGAATATAGATCCGGTGTCATGAAAATGACCTCGGTGAGGCAGGTGCCAGATATGACTTCCTATGGGAAGCGTCATGCCGGTTTTGACATTAGGGTTTAGCATATGACCACAGGAAGCTAGATATGACCTCCGAGTGCAGGCCGCGTCGAGGTGCACGATTTTACCTCCATGACATGTCAGCGGGATGCATGGTATTACCTCGGGGTACGGGTGCTACATTTTACTTCGGCGTGCAAGATAATTTTTCTATGACGTCAGCGTGCAGGATATAATTTCGGGGATAGAATATGACCTTGGGAGTGCAGTGTACGACCTCGGTTGCAGGGTTGATCTCGCAGTGCAGAATGTGACTTCTTTGAAGCAGGATTTGTTACAGAGGTGCTAGATATGAAATCGGGTGTGCAGGATATACTAGTTGGTATGTAATATATGACCTGGTGTGCAAGGTTTTGCCTATTTGAGGCGACTGAACGGTGTGTGTTTCAGTCAACGTATTTAGAACAAGTAATCAAATGAATTAATTCAAGGCTCTTCAGGAAGGATGGTAACGTGGACGTAGGCAAATATCAAGAGGTGGAATAAGCGCCGCTTCTCCTAGATATGTATCTTACTGTCATGTTAGCGTGTCCAATCTGAACTCCTGTCACTCGAATCATGGGGTCGTTTGTATCTAATTGTGTCCTTTGTTAGATATAACGTCGTTGTACATTATGCCAAAATGTGTACACCTGTTAAAACCAAACATTCAACGAGTGTTGTAAAGTGTTGTGGAAATGTTTAATACGTTTCTGTCTGTATGAAAGGAAAATATGTTTTCTATAAAGAATTGTGAACAGTGGAAAAACAAAAACACACACTGTGATGAATACGTGGACAGAATACATGTTATACGTTATGTTAAACAAATATATACCTGATTCACATGCGAAGTGCTTAGAGGAAGCATTGTATCATTGTAAAGGGTCATGTAGTTCTTTCCAAAAACTGGCATGTTTAAATATATTTGAGATCATAATTATTGTTTATTATCCAAACTCAATATGTCCGTGTAAATTGGAGATGCAGTTAACATTGCTTTGACTGTTCGCTTTCTTACAGTTAATAAATGTCTGATGTTGTTCAACCACGCCTTAATGAACCACAACAAACAATATAATTTGACCTTTATCTGTTTGTGAATATTAACCTTTGTCGTTCAGTGCATCCCCTAACAGCTTTAGAAAATGTCCAATACCTACAGACAAAGTTTATCGGGATGAGGCGTTGAGAATTGCACGTCATGGGCATACCGTAAACACCTACGCAATTACGTTCCCTTGCGTATGCAAGGTAAACAAGATATTCGCCCCGAAATATTCAAATTAAACAGACACGGGTATAACTACATTAAACATATGTGGTTCAGTAAAACACACCTGGGTGGTAAAGATGTTGGAATATATATATATATATATATATATATATATATATATATATATATATATATATATATATATATATATATATATATATATATATATATATATATATATATTTATATATATATATATATAATGTCTTTATTTTTCGGTCAATGGAACTGTACACAAATGGCGGCACACGATTTGACGTGACGGTTTTACTAGGTGGATAGGCTAGAAGTGTTTCAGGGACTGGAAACGTGATCCCCTTTGGAATCAATGTTGGTACACCCCTTCGAACACACAGGACACCCCTTGTTGGTCATGCGGTTCTGTCCCCCGGGCAAGATATTTACAACTTCGATATTGAATGGGTGTCCTGTTACTTGGATGTATGTATTTACAGTATCCGCACTTGAAGGCGAGGGCCAATAGATGGTTTACGCGATGGACTGTTTCCGAGATACTATCACGCACTATCTACCAAGTGTTAAACAGCACCGTCTCTGAATGTTTTATTTTAGATTTGCCTGGGGGTTTCACACGTACAGTGATGATTGGTCTACCGCATTTTTTTTTAATAGTTGGTATCCTTATTCCCTGCTGTACAGGGATGAATATCAGGGACCGTTACTGTATTGTCGAGCCACTCTTTCTGTTCTTTCTTTCCATAGTTTTCTATCGGCAGCCCCCTCTCGCCTTCTTTCATCCTCCCGCGTTCTTCTCATATCCCTCCTCCCCTTAATAATACCACGATTTTATGCGACCATGCCTTGATATCATGAAGAATTAACACAACAACAGCTACCCTTTTCTCCTTTTCCTTTCCAATCGGACCCAACTTGCTCTCATGCTGCGTATAAAGATAAGTTGAGCCAACATAACATATTTCGTTTCCGCTAAAAGTTATTTTACAATTGTTCTATGAGGCAAATTACGTGACTATGTTTGCAAGGATCTCTTGTGACGGTATCCGTGGCAAACAGTTGGCAACGAACGGTCTAATGACGGAAAAAGTCACTTTGAATGCATTACATCATCGCGTCAGTCGATTTACACATGCCAACAGAAAATTATTTCCTGAGTGCATCGTCTGTGCCACAACAGGCGAGAATATGGACGTGCCCTCATATTTCCGGTCCATGCGATTATGTCATTCATCAATAGTAGGGTATCGGTTTGCGCGAGACAGACTAGTTTCTGCCATGCGGCATTAGGAATGATGAGGGAAATTAAAAACGTTGTACATACTCCAATTAGTGCTACCCATACGAGTCCAACTAAGCAATCGGGCCGAGTCTAAATTACGCTAGATTTTTTTACGCGTGTCGCTTATGTCAACACAGACAGATCCCACTTAGAATCAACGCTAACGAAGGTTTATGTTCTACTCTCAAAACAGGGAGTTTATGTCAGATTATTCCAGAGTAAAACCGTAGCACAAGAATACACCAGCCAAGGACGTGATATGCTTCCTGAAATAACGCTCTGCCGCTTGTAATGATAGAGCGTTCCGCTAAATTCTCGGCCGTCTATATAAGGCGCTCGGATTCACACAACGGCAATATTCAGCACAAAACGGGTGGTCAAACACATGTACTTACCCTCTGTACAGTTAGGGGTGCTTTAAAGTCCTTGCCACCCTGCAGACGAAACCCCCAGGGTGTGTTGAGGGCGTCTCGCTGTAGGCGTACCTGGCACTCATTATACGGCCCGGGCATCGCGCTGTGGCTGTATCCTGGAGTCCGCCGCGCTACCAGTCCATGGTGCAGACGAAGCCGCGCCGGTTCTCGCTGTCGCCAGGCGTCGCCGCCTCCGCCGAAGCCAAATCGAGGCTGCGCGAAACCGACACGGCTGCCAAGACGAGGCCGGTGAAATCGACACCCGCCGTTCGAACGGTGTTGGAATGCGCCGGGAAGTGGCCGCAAGTATTTTTGTAGCTTGGCCGCTTCCCGGTGCTCGGCAGCAGCTACAGGGCCGCGGTTGGCGCTACCAGGACGACTGCAGCTTCCTGGTTGCGATGGCGTGTTGCTTGTGCGGTCGCACAGTGGAGCCGTAGTGGAGGATGTTTGACACCCAACATAACCACTTTACATTAATATTATTTACTAGTTGTTTAACAACCCTATATACAAGGACGTTAAGAGGAGATGGTGTGTTGCTTGTGCGGTCGCACAGTGGTGCCGCAGTGGAGGATGTTTGACACCCAACAGAACCACTTTACATTAATAGTATTTACTAGTTGTTTAACAACCCTAGATACAAGGACGTTAGGAGGAGATCAAACGGAAGCTTGTAAGATATTGAATAGGTATGAAAGTATTGCTAGAAGTATTTGTTCTCACTTAAGAAAGACAGTAGAACCAGAGGACACAAAGTACCGTTAGTGAAGGATCAGGGTAGATTGGATGTCAGAAAGAACTCATTCTCACAGAGGACACTAAACGAATGGAATAGCTTATCTACAGATTGTGTAACTGCTAGCAGCGTGAATATATTTAAAAACAAGGTTGACAAATATCGCAGGTTGGAGGGTTACACATAAATAAAAATGTGTTGGAATATCGATAAGCCAAAGGCTTCCTTGTCCACTTGTCATCTGGGCCTTTTGCCTTGGGTGGCAATCTTGTTAAATCTTACTGCAAAGGCTGATTAATATGCATGATTTTACTGAATGCTGTACGTTATCACCAGCGTGAGGAAGTGTGCCGTGGATAAAAACGTCTTTGTAAGCAACTGCGATTACACGCCAAAGCAGCCTTACGTGTGGTCCGAGTAAGTTGCGGTCTGGATATTTACGCTACAGACATACATTTTGCAGGCGTGTCGGGTTTCACTCCATGATATATTTATGTCATCCTTCCAGCGCTATTGATAAATAAAGATTTTGTGTTAGCAATAACGACTACACGATGGGTTAACGCAGTCAACTCAGGTGAAACGATGATTAAATAAATGCATCATAGCCAAGGTAGACTTCGCCCGTTATAAAATAGGTCGCCAGACAGGAATGCTGACCTTCGGAACTACCATGAAAGAAACTGTGATTTATGAAAGTTCTGACAACTGAGTCTACAAAACAACCAGGTGAGCGTACATTTTGAGAATGACCCCACCTATTATGAAAACATCTATTTTCACCAAATTTGAAGACTTAATTCATGCATTTTAGAGTCCGCATTCCTTTTCCGTTCGAATTCAACTTAAATATACCCCAAAACTGGCATGGCAATCAATGCTATTAATCTGATATCGACAGCTAGACAAGCAAAAAATGGTTTAACAACGAACGTAATGATCGACAAGACACACCCACTCCACGTAACGATCGTCAAGACACACCCACTCCACGTAACGATCGTCAAGACACACCCACTCCACGTAACGATCGTCAAGACACACCCACTCCACGTAACGATCGTCAAGACACACCCGCTCCACGTAACGATCGTCAAGACACACCCACTCCACGTAACGATCGTCAAGATACACCCACTCCACGTAACGATCGTCAAGACACACCCACTCCACGTAACGATCATCAAGACACACCCACTCCACGTAACGATCGTCAAGACACGCCCACTCCACGTAACGCTACTTAACGCTTATCCGGACACCTCCACCTCCTGACCGAGACTTCACAGATGGCCACTTATATAACTAACAGTGACGTCGGAAGCGGACGGGGGGGGGAGCAAACTTGATTTCTGCGAGCATATTGGGGGAGGGGCAACATATAGTCAAAATATACCCACCACAAACTTTGGGTTAACCCCCCTCCCCCCGGTTCCGACGCCTATGATTTGTACGTGATTCAAATCCAGGTTTTTGGAAAATGCCACAAAGGAGTTAACTTTGTAAGTGGTTAACGGTGTGCCCATGATATTCGACTGCGCATGTTATTTAAAGCTGCTTCCTCAAATGATTCAGCACATCGCAAATCCGGTTCATTTATGTGTGTAGTGTGTGACTAGCTTACGGAATGTGTGCAGTCTGTTTAATAAATTATTTTTGTTCAAATCATTAAAAGAATTGACTTTAGTTGTTAGATCTGGTAAGGACTAAAATAGCGGATATCCAAAATGGTAGACAATGCTGATCATGGGCGTGACCCCCATCCCTGATCAAGGGCGTGACCCCCATCCTCTTTCCGGTCACATGACGAAGTTACGATATTTCACCAAAGCAAAAAATCTAGATTTTTCAGCATGTAATTTTCACTTCCGTTATTGTTTGAACAAGCATTAACCAATTTGATAGTTTGTCTGATGATTTCACAAAAACTACATACAAAAGCTGCACAGCTCGAGCTAGCATGTTGCAGTGGATACTAGGTAGGTTTATTTTTTTCGTATAATTAATTTGAAATGAGACTAGCAAAAAATATAATTGATTAAGCACCTTTAAGCTATCAACGCATTAAATGTATGAATGTCTTTGAACCCGATTCGCGATGGACTAAATTAATTGAGCAGGGAGATTTAGACAATTGTAGTCTGGTGGCTTATTCCAATGTTGGTAAGTTCGCCATGATTCATGAAATCGCGGTTCATTGGTTCAAGGAATCGCGTTCTGATTGGTCGATAAACCTTTCTGGCATGAATGGGCGAGCATATATCACAATGTTAATATAGAAATTTGAACGGAATGGCATCTCTGCTGAACTACATGATGGTTTGGCTAAACTCTGACAGGAATGCAATGATTTAATGACAAGGTCATTAAATCATTTCACGAGAAAGGATATACTTTGGAGTCAGAGAGTACACGTCAAGTAATCAATCGTTTTAGTTTTGTGTTAATCACAACGTGGACAGAGATAGTAACTGACAGAGAAGCGAAATCTAGGATCATGCTGCGATAAAAAAAGTCGAAGCCAACGGACCATGTTATGTTTTGTCGCACTTGTCTATTTTGTATTACGTCGTCTAATGTCTAAGTAACAAAATAAATGACTTTGACTATACGCAGGCATTTTTCTTCTTATTTAGTTAACAAACAACACGACAGGTTACACATTTACCCCATGTTTGAGATCGTTTATTTCCCCCAACTAGACACCAGATAGAATGGACCAACGGCTGTTAGTGTTTCTTCTGAAAGACACAAACAAAATTGTCCATCTACGAAACTGCAGCAGGTGAACTCGAACAACGGTCATCTCGATAGACAGTCCACCGAGGTAAAGCAACATTGATATTCAAAACAACAAATCAAACGGTGTGTGCCTGTTCACCAAGACGATGTAGTTTTCCTTGTTCAAATAACTTTTTTAGTCAGGAAACTTGTCTTACAGATGCTCCACTTCGCACGGTGTTTTAAGTAGTCGTTTCGTTGATCGCCAGACGGAACAGCAATCGTTCATGTTTCGATGTAATTCCGGTAGGGGTTGTCTCGTACAGCCAGTAATTTCTGGTAGGTTATACGCGCGGTGTAATGGTGACTGGTCGCAAGGGAAGAGTTTAGCCTCATGCACAATGTGACAATACCAGACTCAGTTTTAGAAATATGTTAGTGTGAATGGTGGGTTCACTCGCAATAATATCACGTGTTGTCTGGTTTATCTTCTCCAAGACATCAACATTGTTTTAAGTAGGTACCTATCGACGTAATGCTGCCTATCTGCTGCTGCTTCGAGTACGGGATATTAACAATTTGACGTTGTCTAGTAAACAGTTTATCAAAATATATGTGTAGGCCAATGCATAAAATACGTATATGATATCGTCCTCGCAACCAGGGGCTTCTGACGACATCAGGACCCCTAGCAGATCGACCAGTTGAACCGCTGATTTAATAGTTGCTGTGTCAACAGATGGGATTGCTCGCTCGAATTTAGAGGGCTCGCATGCGGAACCTTAACTTTAATTGGTAATGGGCCTGTCGTCAATAGTGGGACGGGGAAAGATAGTCATTCATGGAACTGTACTTTGAAGTTTGGGCGCGGCCGCGTCTAGTTCCCAGAAACACGTCGACCAAGACAGGAAGTGGGACGAAGTACAACATTGACAAACTGACAAATACGTTTCGATAGGTAGCTATGTCAAGGATACTGTATAGTATTACTAACACCCCTGACAAGCGAGGATGCAAGATATGGCATTATGATGACATTCACCGGAAACACGAAGATATTTCGAATAAGGATAGATCATGTTCTACTTTGTCAGACTCTGCATAATATCGGTCGCTGCCAACAAAATACAATCATTGTTATGAAACCCAAACCAGAATCGTTATAGGTCCCTTCTCAATTCGATTTTTTTCCATTTCAAATACATTTTGTGAACAATCAAACCTACCTAGTATCCACTGCAACATGCCAGCTCGTTTGTGCAACTTTTGTATGTAGTTGTGTGAAATCATCAGACAAACTATTACATTACTTAATGTTTGGTCAAATATTAAATAAAGTGAAAATGGAAACATTGAAAAATTCACAAATTTCACCCTTGGTGAAATTTCGTAAATTTGTCACGTGATCAACGAGAGGATGGAAGTCACGCCTATGATTCACATTCACCCGCATATTGACCCGAACATTGTTTACCATTTTGGATATCCACTATTTTTAACCTTACAGATCTAACGACTGACGTAAATTGTTTCGATGATTTGAAAAAAAAATGGCATTTTTTATTAAATCAACTGCAGATGTTACTAAACAATTCATACGCTACACATTAAGACATCTACGAACCGGATTTGCGATAGGCTAAATCAGTTGAGGATGGAGTTTGATGGATTATCAGAAAGAGGGACGCGCAAAAGTCAGCATCAGAACCAAGGACCACCGAAGATTTAAGCTAGAAACGCAATTTTGAATAAATATGTCTCGATTTTTTTCGGAAGGTAGCTATAGTTTCAGATGATTTCAAAGTGACGGGGGGAGTTCATTCAAAACCCTAGGCGCAGCTACAGAAAAACAAACACATTTGCCCAAGTTAAGCTAAGTTTTAGGAACAATAAGTTGCAGTGAAATGGATCATATAAGCTGCCCATATATAGATAGTAGAAAGATGCAGGAGAGTAGCCGAGTACTGTGGTTATTGTGTAGATAGAGCACGATATGTAAGAGTGGACAGTTTAAATTCGACTCGATATAGGTATAAGCTAGTATACCTACGTAAAAGTCAGTTAGCGAAATATACGCCTGTTTCTTGCCTCGGCAAACTGGCGTCAGTATTGTTTATGTTTGTCCCACCAGGTGTAATACGTATCTGTCGTTGGGTGGCGCTGTATTTGCAAAACCGAACCATCGATCCCCATGCCAATTTCTTGATTCGTCCGGGTTACGTTAATGTTCACATCACAGATGCCTCTATTAAAATTCGATTAATTTAAAAAAAAAGTATTCTTCCTATATGAATTTTTGAAATTGACAGAAAACTCGTTAGTGCGGGATGCTGTTTTAAGAAAAAACACTGCTCTTCCATTCAGCCATCGTAAACAGTGAAGAAAATTATCGCAACTCTGGTTCTGTTCACACTCGCCAGTTTCCTGGATGTCTGCGTGCGTAGTTATCAGTTGGCCCACGAGTCATACATCTATTCACCGTCTCTCACTTCCACGAAATATGTCTGAATGATGTCGGTGGTAAGAACAACTACCAGATTAACCCTATCTGGGCCGCCGTATCGTCCTGACGTAAACCGTCGTGTTGGTACGTCGCACTGCGAAGGGTCGGCACTCGAACCCCGATTACGCTCTGTTAGAATCTCAACGATTCGAAGCATCTCCAACAGATAATACCCAGAGGCACTTAGCGATATGCAGAAACGATGAAGAAAATTCCCGGATCTTCCCAGCGGCTGGACCAAGCACGAGTGCCCCTTCAGTACACCTTAATTTTGACATCAGCTGCACATAGAACACGATCTTTAACTTCGTTCTATCGTTGATCGTTCTGATTTGGCCCATCCTCGTACGATTCATAATTCTTATATCCGGACAGCCCCTGCAGACGGCTGTGACGCCTTCGACGTAGACTCGGGGTATCGGGTTTCCCGACCCGAGCAGGCGGTTCGCTGCCGGTGTATTTCGGCAGAATGTTTAGATGTGAGAGCGCGCTATTTTCGTAACCAGGAGCAACAGCAGCGGCCCGGCAGCAACACCAGCAGCGGCAGCGGCGGCGGCAACGATCGTACACCGAGCAGCACCCACTCGTTCTGATCGTCTTCGTCGCCACTTTGCTGCTTCTGCGACAAAGACAACAGCGGGACTGGACTAGTGAGTTGTTGCTCGTGTGGGCGCTGTGTAGGGACAGTTCTAGGGCCAACGAGCCACCGCCATCATGTCCGGTCCGATCTGGCTGCAACGACCCAGCGCAACTGTACCATGGGGCTTCCGTCTGAAGGGGGGCCGCGACTTCCAGGAACCACTTACAGTACAGAGGGTAGGTACACAGCGAAATATATTTCACCACACGCTACACCCTCCTACAAACAGTAAACCAGCTAACGACGCCCACCGGAAAAAATTACCATTTCGCGAAATGACCTTCCCAACTATACATCATGCATGTTATGCTGTTTTCATTGCCAAATGATGTTCTTCCGATTGTCGTACAGACGACGCTGGTCAAGTCATCAAAGTAGGTGTTACATAAATTCCAAGAAGCTGGGTAAAAGTGTAAATCCGAGAAGCAGATTCGAAATGGATTTTCCAGGCTGTCCAAGATGGCGGCAGATCACATTTGTCAATGTAGTGCATGTATTCGTGGATGGTATATTCCTGGAACAAGACAGTCAGCTACGGCGCGCAACACTTATGAAGCACCCCTAAATAAAAGTTTAACTTATTTTGATAATATATATTTCCATTATCGTAGGTATTCCACATGATTTAATGTTACACAAACATGGAGAACATTGTACATGCTTAGTTCACTACGACGTATTAAGAATAAAATATGGAAATTTACATCGTATTTTGTATGAAAGTAATCACGTACACAATCGATAAAACCAATATCAATCGTTATCAAGTTAATTCCATTAACTAGTACAAGTATGGTGCCATCTCGAAAGATCGGCTAAACGAATTTGGGGGAGATTATTGCAGCTGTTCTGTTTGAGTCATGCATGTAACTACAACATATTTTTGTGTGTGATATCAGTTCATATTTTGATGAACGAGGGACACATAATCTTCATGTGGGAAGAGAGGTCGTGAAGTAAAATCGCGTTTGTTTTGTGTAGTATGTTTTGAGATGGTGTCTATTGATGGAGCGGAGAAGGAACGCGAAGTTTACGACTAAGTACGACTAAGTAATGTTCTTCTGTGTAATCATCATGAGGATCTGTATTTATAAAGAAATAACAACAACGGAAACGTTGACGTGGTGTTTATTGACGATATATTGCTCAACGCAAAAAATAAATAAATATGTATAGTGTTATTTAATTTAATACAATTGCATGCATTAAGCTATTATTGTTGCGTTTATCAATTATTGTTGCGCTTTTTGTTACATTTGAAAACTACTTTTTTGTTCGCTTGACTTACAAGACTTATACAAGTCAACTGTGTATACATATTAAGCACTTATTTCTTTTACATCCTCCCGGAAGTTGGTGAACTTATTTTAAACAGAGAATGAAGCTTTAATATGTTAGTTTAGTGTCGTGTTCTACGCGTTAGTTCGCTGCACACATCGTTAGAGCTGAACAGTTAGAGTAGATCAGTTTCTCTGCCTCGCTTGCCATGGTCGCCCATGCCAAGAATTACTGTCTGAGCGAACGCGTAGGTACACACAACAGCTGCGATAAGGGGTCGTCTCATACACAACTACAAAGCTAATTGAATATACACATCTACAACGTATAGGTGGTTCTTGAGTAGTTCTTGCTCCTTAGCTATGTTGTGAAATGGGCATGTAGTTGCATATCACTACAATCAGAACAGATGAAGACTGTAAGTGTTATTTTTTTTTCAATATAATAACTATGTGAGGAAGGAGCTCCTTATAGTTGACAGTGGCATAGGGACTTTCAGGAGTCTCGTGCCTGGAAAGTCCTGGAAGTTATTCACGAACAGACAACATATCGATGTACCAACAACTACCAATACGTGGGACAGAGTTCGCTTCATGCAACCGCGGGAACTATGGTGAAACGATCCCCGCCTGTTGCCAGCAACTCGCTCCATAAATAACCACGCAGCCGGTTCCTGGCGTTTGGGAAGGCGGCGTTGGCGTTGGTATTAATTTCTAGGAGCCTGTTCCAGAAACAGACACGAAACATATTTTTTAATCGATGCTGCATTGGTGGAACAACGTCAGTTTCTCTACTGCAGCAATAATAAACCAAATTGCTGCACAACGGTGATTAAAAACAAACAATGATTAACTAAATAAAGTAATGGCTGGACGCCGTAATTAGCAGAATTATATTACAGTAGAACCGGGATATCACCAATATTGTTTGGCTGTCATCGTTGGTGAGTGATATACGACTAGTATTAAATGAAAGGCATTATGTCGTAACAATTGAAAAGATTAAAACACAGATGCAAACAAATCTAATTTAACACCCAATGCCAAATGTCTTGTGTTTTTTTTAATGTAATGGCAGATGAATCTTATCGGTAGTCGATGACGTAATACACGGCACTGCTCGTCAGCGGTCGGTTGATTGTTGGTTATGTATAGAGATCTCCACACTATGCGAGATCACGACAGGTTACACGTTCATATCGCGCTTTTGATACGGTTGTACCTCTGGCATTTACCACAGGGTAACGGGACTTTGATTTCCAATCCTTCATGAAAATAACCATCAATGGTCGAAACTCGATAGGGACATATTTGGATTCACACCTTAACGTGCAAAATGATGTTGTGTTAATGGAGGCGGTTACTTGCTATTATTGCAATCAGCCTGGAACATATTGCGGTTTAGTAATGTACGCAAGGAGATTTTATGCGGAATATTTGTCGAACATAACCACCGCATCACAAAGAGAGAGAGAGAGAGAGAGAGAGAGAGAGAGGGAGGGAGGGAGTGAGGGAGGGAGGGAGGGAGGGAGGGGGGGAGGGGGGAGGGAGGGAGGGAGGGAGAGAGGGAGAGAGAGAGAGAGAGAGAGAGTGAGAGAGAGAGAGAGAGAGAGAGAGAGAGGTAAACACACATCATAAAGAACAACAACAGCAGCGAAACTATAAATCAGCCACATTATAAATCTTTAATATCCGTATTTAATTATACACATGACGGTTATAAACATAGCGCGGTGAATGTGATAATAATTGAAGCAGTTTTTACGTAACGGTGATCAAATGTACCTACGATGATCAACGTGCTGGATGTGATTCTATATACGTAGCAAAACGTGACATTCCACTGAAGTAACAGTTTTATGATCACGTATGTTTTAACTGTAGATAGACGTATCATTCGTCAATGATTGTTAAATAATGATAACGAACAGCAATGTGAATACAAGACAAGTTACACAATTACCCCCTGCCTGGAATCCACAATGTTAGTGTCACGTCGGGATAAAAAACTAAGTATTAATGTCCCTTCAGAAATATATATATATATATATATATATATATATATATATATATATATATATATATATATATATATATATATATATATATATATATATATATATATATATATAATTATATATATATATATATATATATATATATATATATATATATATATTATATATATGTGTGTGTGTGTGTGTGTGTGTGTGTGTGTGTGCGTGCGTGCGTGCGTGCGTGCGTGCGTGCATGCGTGCGTGCGTGCGTGCGTGCGTGTGTGTGGGCGACAAGGCGACGTGTCGGCAGTTTGTACCCAATTTAAAAGAAGCTGGGCCTTGCATCATTTGCCCTGATAACATACTTGCAAACAGCAAGCGAATTTTACAAATATGTCAAAGGCACTGCCAGCTGGTCAGTCTTGCAGAGAGACGTCTAAGTTGGGTCGACAAATGTTTCAAACATTCTCATTGCAAATTGCATCAACTGCACTCTTCCCCATGGGCCAGGGACCTAGCACTATATGACCGTTATGAGAGATAAACCAAACAGGAATACGAACAGTTATATCAGTTTATGCTAGTTTCACCGGTAGCAGTGTGTCATCTATATGTGTGTGTTATTTTTGTCATGTAAATAATATCGTATTTCTTTGTACACAATAAAAACAAATCCCGTTTCCAGTTTGTAGCTATTTTACAACCAGTAAAACAATTATAGTCTAGGGTACATATGACCAATATTTTGTTTTTTTTAATACAAAATATAATATAATTTTATCTAAAAACATTATGAAGCGACCCACGACCTCTTTTTAGTCAAGAGCTGAGCACCACACGATTGAGCTAACCCGTTGAAAATGATTGTCACGCTTCAATGCACAATTTCACCAAGTGAAACGGACATGTTAACGCTGTCATCTGGTGCGACAGTCAGGGAGCACCCCCTCCTGACCCCCTCCTGGTGCTCTGGTTTATGTGATGTCTTAACGCTTGGCACGTGTCGAGCCCGTTGCTGGTGCGATATCGGGTTGCTGAGTCAAGCCCGGCGCGCGCCGCCCGACCGCGTCTAATGGCTGACTGTGAAGGAGGCGATACACAAGCAAGAGACTCGGCTCGATCTATCCTCTGCTAGCGAAGGATACATAATATTGGTGGTATCCAATGGTGTGTGTGTGTGTGTGTGTGTGTGTGTGTGTGTGTGCGTGCGTGCGTGCGTGCGTGCGTGCGTGCGTGCGTGCGTGCGTGTGTGCGTGCGTGCGTGCGTGCGTGTGTGTGTTTGTGTGTGTGTGTTTGTGTGTGTGTGTGCATGCGTGCGCGCGTGCGTGGGTGCGTGCGTGCGTGCGTGTGTGCGTACGTGTGTGGTGCGTGTGGTGTGCATGGAGGAGACCGAACCAATAATATATGTAGGTGTGTGTTGTGCGTGCGCGCGCTTACTTGTGTATGCCTATATATTCGTGCCCGTTTCCTACAAAAAACGTCCCCTGAGTTACATATGTTCTAAACACCACGTGCGCATTTCATATCCTTTTTGCTATAATTTAATCGTCAAAGAAACCTTGTTACTTCCATCCGAACGTTTGTGTCCACTCTGTTTGTGCGCCGCAGCTGTGTACTTGCGTGGGTGGAATCACTGCACAGTCTTTCCTCAGACGCATTTCTTTCCTGGGAAATCGTCAACAGACAGACGGACATTAGTACATTTGTTTACGTGTTTTGTGATAGTATCAGCACGCCAGACGAATAAATCCCCCGAGGAATGTCACACTCTCCCTGCTAACCATGAGATCAGGGACTACGACATATAAAAATCAAGCCCGGCGTACACTATTCGGAAATTTTTGTTTTTGAGGCGGTTTTTCTTTCTAAGAAGCGACAGTGTTTTGTGTTGTGGTCCCCGTAAACAATCGGAAAGTAACATGTGAAATTCCACCTTCAGAGCTTATGAGCTTTTCTACGTATCACCTTACATAGATATATTTGAGACTTGTGTGACCAGTTTTGTTAGATAATTCTCATATATGTGTGTGTGTGTGTGTGTGTGTGTGTGTGTGTGTGTGTGCGTGCGTGCGTGCGTGCGTGCGTGCGTGCGTGCGTGCGTGCGTGGGTGTGTGGGTGTGTTTGCGTGTGGGTGTGCGTGTGCGTGTTTGTGTGTGTGTGTGTGTGTGTGTGTGTGTGAGCGTGCGTGCGTGTGCGTGTTTGTGTGTGTGTGTGTGTGTGTGTGTGTGTGTGTGTGTGTGTGTGTGTGTGTGTGTGTGTGTGTGTGTGTGTGTGTGTGTGTGTGTGTGTGTGTGTGTGTGTGTGTGTGTGTGTGTGTGTGCGTGAATACAGTGTTGCAATTGTATTATCATTCGATGGTAAAGCTTTTCAGTGAACAAATCTTTCTGGGTAGTTTATTTCAACTAGGCTTTGTCTAAAGAATATGGATAGTGAAAATGTCCATTGCAATAATGGTACCTTAACAGCGTAACATCACATATCACATCAATTGACTAAATGACGTTAATTCCTTATGATATAGATAAAATTGCTGACGACAATTTGACGACGGTGCCTCAAAAATCCTAAATTCCAAAAAGAATAACGATTGTTGTATATCTGACTAATATATTAATACGTATATGACGAAGATATATTCGTCACAACTACCTTTCTGGTAAGGCCTGTAGACTTCTGAAACGGTCCCGCAGTTTACCCGAGCACGCATGTTTCGAGGCAGGCGGTTTAGGCCCTTGGTGCGAAGTAGAATCTAATCTACTCGAGTTCGTGGTATGTCTCTCGGGTTACGACTTGTTGAGTAAGTTCTACAAAAATGTGCACCGCAGAAACCAGTGTCAACACACAAGTATTTCCTGGCTATTCACACCGCCTGGGTATATTTACTCAATCGCGTCGCAAATTATCATGGCACACGGCAGCATCGTACCAGTTGTGGTCGGTGTACGTGTTATGTGTTTGTAAGCGCATATGTGTGTACACAGTGCACGCTTATGTGCACTACACGTGCATCATGCTTAGTTGTCGCGTGCCAACAATAATCTCTACCTTCTTCAGGTGACTGCTCTCATTGTGAGCCCGCCAGTCTACTTAAGGAACCCCATTTTGAATTAAGAAACTGACGTATGATGATTGTCCCTAACGTAGTCAGTATTAGTCCATATATAATCTAATATTAAGTATTTTTAATTAAACATGTCATACATAATATAGTGTCATGTTGTAATGGGGGAATACATAAATATATAAATTTCCAATTTGGAAGCAATTAATTCATTTGGTGAAAAAAACGTTTTGGTGCCTTCCTTTGTTTGTTTATAATGTTGTTGTTATTTAATTCTACTTAACTTGGTGCTAATGTAAAGGTTATTGAGTTATTCCTTAACTTTTATTTTTTTTAGTATATTGTGCTGCCAGCATAGCTTAACAATAAATGTAAGCGACTGGCAGTTACTATTTATAATGTTATGCATAGTAGTTATTTAGTCAACGCGATATTGTCGCGTGGTCATTAATGCAGTCGCCCTCACTGATGTCGTTATTTACTCAGAAGCAAATGGCACAAACTCCAATAATCAATTGTTTGATCCCTGAAGGTGACCACTGGAAGTATCGCATCGACTGGACTCAGCACGGGAGACGTCATTGTGAGGATCGGGGAGACGGACACGGCGTCACTAACCAACAGCCAATCACAGGAGCTGGTCAAGAGCTGCGGCAACTTGCTCCAGTTATACGTAAGGTAAGTGTCTTAAGATTCGTGACTTGTGCAATGTTGGCAAAATGGTAATATGTATTTAGCAACAGTAACCATGTTGATATTTATTTGTAAAACAGGAAAACGTACGTTCTTATAATGTTATAGCTCAAAGCGCTTTACACGTCACCTTCTGGCTGACCTGCCCGTTTCAATGCCCTCTCTGGGAATATTCAGCGACGCTGTAATTACTGCGCGAAAACTGTCTGTAACCAGGTACTCATTTATATAGATGAGTGAACTGTGGGGTGAACGAAATTGTCAAAGTTTCGAAGCAGCAGCAAGAGGACTCGAACCCGGGTTCTCTCGATTGAGAGTCCGGCCTCCTATGACAGGCAATATGCAACTCCCAATATGAAACATTTCAACTATACTGCCTATATGGCTATTTATCATCATGCAAAGAAAGCTATATATGTTTGGCCAGTTAGTATTTGCATGAGTGAAAAGGGAAGGCGGTCCATGTACGATGACTCTCATTTCTTGTTACCACAAGTTCCTGGCTATGATGCTTTGATTCGATAGATCTAATATTTCGCTGAAGTCTTCCTGCTTCAGGTCATGGCAAGCCAGCTGTTATCTTATCTGCACAGCGACAGATTAAGAAAAACGCCAGGAAGATAGTAGAGTAGGGACTACTTTTGTTGACCGCAGCAAACCTTTCGATAATGTAAGGAAACGAGATTGACAAGTTCATAAAACGAATTCTTCTGACGACGTATCAATCCAATTTCCATCCATCAATTGTACCAAAAAAAAGACCCTTGTCATTGCACTGTTCAGCATCACGTTTCTTGTCACGTTGGTAGATGCATTCAGTGCAGTCAGCATCGGTGTAAACATCGCATTTAGAATTCAGTGGATGTCCATCAACCTGGAGGCTGTCAAAGCATTTATCAAAGTTGTTTCAGATATGCTGATTCGCGCCTTGCTCATCCAAAATGACTGCGCGTTGGTCGTATTAATTCTGCTGCGTTTACCACCTAGTCTCCGGAACATAGAGGTTACCCACCAGCATACTCTTGACGAGCCGTACAACGGTGTATAATCTCTCAATGAGACGAAACCAATCGAGTCCAAATATCATGTATGCAGACCTTCTGAAATCCTTTCAGTACGTGTGCCCCTGAAACATGAATAGCATGCAGTCAATAAATCAAAGTGTATTTCGAGTATGTCAAAACCGTCATGTCTTTCACGAACAAGTTCTAATTCAATGGAGTACCTCCGAAATTTGCCATGGTGGTATCCAACGTTGTATCTGTTGATATCGAGTGTCCATTTCTGGATTGACCACAGCACCAGGTAAACATGGAGAGGCGCACCCTCCAAGCATGTACGCTACGTGGTTCTCCCGTGTAGCCTGACAAAGGGTGGATTAGATTACGGTTGGCGTATAACGCTTGAAGGAGGTGTGATGTTCGAAACGGCTGTTCAGAGACATAGCCCACCCTGTTACGACATAGTACAGTCTGTTATCTACGTACCAGCCCACATAGCGGCCGGGCGAGAGGTACAGGTCAGTTCATAGCTTAGCTAAATACGTCCTAGGCTATTGTTAACACATTTGCTTCACGACTTTTCGGATAAACAATGTTCCAAGTTTTGACGAACTGTATCGAGCTCAGTCGTATAGGTACATGCATATTAAACATTATTGTTGAGTACTTTGGTGTACAGTGGATCGAATGGAATACATATTGTCAGACTCATTTCCTTCTTACGTGTTGTATTCTCGGGAGGAGATGCTTTATATAAGATAAGGTCCATCGTGTAGCAAAAGAGTTTATTAAGCATACAACACAGCTACCCATGGTTATACAACACAGTTACTCATGGTTATACAACACAGTTACTCATGGTTATACAACACAGTTACTCATGGTTATACAACACAGCTACCCATGGTTATACAACACAGTTACTCATGGTTATAGGTATAAGCTGCGCTACAACACGATACTCCGTGTGTGTCTACGCGTGTGGAACTCAAGCTGAGTAGACACGTCACAGAACCGAATCATTCGGCAGCTGGTTAGCATCATTGTGGAGATGCCGCTTGACGCTTAAACCAGATACTCCTGTACACACAGCCACTGTCTGTATGGACAGGGAATCATGCAGAGGAACACATTTGGGTAACACGATAACGAGATAAGATGTTAACCCGACTGCTGGCATTGTGTTGGTCATCTGACGCGACGAACTTTGGTTATGGATTGGTGAGAGCCATTTCATTTCAAAGGCAGCGAAATATGGATTTACCTATCATAAAACCTCGTTATTCATTGCCATTAAATGGATATAACACACAATAGACAAACTTTTATATATAATATTTTATATATATATATATATATATATGTATATATATATATATATATATATATATATATATATATATATATATATATATATATATATATATATATATATATATATATATATATATATAGTTACCCCGAAACATAAAAGCATTCTAAGTTTTCTATAACGTAGCGTAGGGTTGATTCGTAAAAGTCAGGCGTATTTAGCTTTTAACTGTATTGCTACTTCTCGCTGTAGTAGATGGGCACGGACCACAGTCACTTTTATCATAGACGACCATTATAACGTTCTTGCGCCTACATTGAAAATTTATCTTACAATTTAAAAAAAAATCACAGAAAATGACAGACCCACTAAGACACCTGGTGTGTGAAATTCGTAAAAATGACATACCTCCTTTTCGCACAAATTGCTTCAATGCATGACACCCCTGCATTTCTGCCATGAAATTCCCCGGTTTCCAAAATATGAATACACCCTGCCTGTTGGCCACTGTGTCCTTACGCAACTGGTATACCAACTGACATATGGCATCATTTCAAAGCTTAGATGCTACTGTGCCCAAAAACATCACTTCCACTCACTCATCCACACAATTTCTACTCTCACAAATAAACCCTAACTGCACAATTCGTTTTTTCCTTGGTACTCTTTATCTATGTAATGGCGGACGGATTCTGACTGTGGTCCGTGCCCAGTAAAAAGTATAGTCGGTACACTAAAATGATTTGTGTCGTTGGTTGAAGTTCCACTATGTTAGCAACTGGAGTTTGTGGGCCGTGCGACGGGGAGGCTGTCCGGTCGGGAGAACGGCTCATATCGGCACACCTGGTACAGGAAGAAACGCGTTCGGCGTGCTGTATCTAATTTTAGCCATCCGAAAACAAATCACGTTAGTTCACGACCTAGCATCCCCGAACCTGCTCCAGACAAATGTCCAATGACCAACATGTTTTCGAAACGAGCAACTGGCCCAATGACTTAAACAATGAAATGAACTCTGTTTTGGTGATCTTGTTAAATCTTGTTAAATCTTGTTAAACAATGAAATGAACTCTGTTTTGGTGATCGCGGTTACTAACGTCTTTCATTGTTGGCTCTTGAACATTCAGGAATTATAGTTTCACGTTTCCACTCCACATTTCAACTAGTTATCACATTTACAAATAACTGTTCCGGACGATAGGATTTCCTGTGATCAACGTAAATCTGAACTAAGCAACCCATTCGGAGTGAACCGCTGTCTAACGCGCCCAGAAATAATTGGTCTTATAGTTTGCCAAGACCGGTGTACAACATCCGCCAAGGCCCGTATACATTACTAATTATAAGAAGTCTGTCTCTATATACGTCCTGTTCCCAGGGGGAATTAGTCGCTTGTCTCTACTGATTGAGCCACACTTCTTGTCCCGGGGCACCTGTTATACCATTGACCTTGTCTTCGTTTAACCTTGTCCTCGTTCCTGCTTACGATACAGGCATATACCTTTCCAGTGTCACATCCCGAATAACGTCGTATCACGTACCAAACCAACTTCTAAGACACTCCTATCTGGTAGTCACAATGGTGTCAGATATTTTGTAGCGTATTTTCCTAGGTTGGTGGATGGCTAGTCTCCCTCGTGTAAGATAGTTGTCAACACTCTCCGATTATTTATTTCTGTTATTTTGTGGTATCAATTACTTGTTATTAACTCTCTAATCGGGTAGAATAATAGACAATAAGGGGTAGCCAAGGCGACATGCTAACCGCAGAAGTAGCTATTGAAAGCAATGATATTATACTTTATGCTGTCAGAGGGTATGGTTTAATGACGAATATCACTAAATAAGGACTCGGCAAACTGCACCTGTTGAATACAACATACCGCTGTGCGTTACGACTTATTTATTTGGAAAACGAATAATTACAAACATACGCGTTTCCATAAAACAATGTCGGTAGATTTTCCGGCCAGAAAATGTTGACGATGTAGCGTTGTCAAAACTTGGCAAACTGTTCGCATTACGCTGAGACACCTTGTTGTTAATAATTCAATACCTGTTGTTAATAATACATTACAAAAGTTTATACAACGCGAAGAAACTTGTCTTGACCTCTGACCTAACGAATCGCACCAACATAGCATAGCAAGTGGCAGTAGATTGCCGCGCCACGTTCTGATAAGCAATATAAATAAATGTGACGCGTCTTTCCTTATGAGTGAGGTACACGACGCCCAACAACGGGGGGGGGGGGGCGTTGTAGCGGCCGACGTGTTAGGAACTGGTCACTACTGGACCCATGCAATCCCGTCAACCTGGGGTGATACCGGAACAAACGTATCATTGAAATGTGTCCATGTGCCACATCCAACCAATCGGATGTGCCGCTACGATTTGTCTCGGTTACGCTTCGAATTTTTAAAATGCAAATGCTCGGTTTATCAACACTATATTTAAAATGCGTGATATTTGTTTGTTAACATGTCACTCAAATTAGTCACTAGTACATGTTGACATATGTATCGTAGACGGGCACGCTAGCAACTGACGTAAAATGTAAATATAATTATTGTAGGGTGTGGAACTCGGATTAATGCAGACAGAGACCATCAATATTTCGCGGATCGACCCGCCGAAGGAAACAGTTTCTATTTCAGCGGCAACATCGTTGTGTTTGCATCTGCTCTGGGCGTCGGTATATGACAAATAACCTACACCAGTTACCCGTGTGTTTCCCTCAGTAGAAATCAACGTCCGGAACGTGCGAGCAATCAAAGTTACGCCAACACATGTTCAGATAGGCCTAGTTGTCGTTGGCATGGCAACCGGTGGCTATTATCCACGAAATGGCGTGGCGTCGCGATAAGCAGCAACGCTGTATGAGGTTGATCCGTTGCAACTCGTCAGGGGTAGCCACTGAGAACATATACTAGCTGGGGAAATTTAGTAACCAGTGCAGGTTCAGTCGTATGACGTTGACCTAGAATGGTCTTACCAGGATACTTTCGTGTGTGTGTACTTTCGTGCGTGCGTGCGTGCGTGCGTGCGTGCGTGTGTGTGTGTGCCTGTGAGTATGCGTGTGTGAATGCGTGCGTGCATATCTTCTGCCTACACGTTAGCACGAACAACTATCGGAATACACCATAGATGCTTATTATTCTACATAGTTTGTTAAAATAATTAACGCAGATCAAATATTATAAACACAACACCAGCAGTCCCCGCGCCAAAAGCATCGTCATCGCTGCTGCCGCTACTGCTCCTCCTCGTCTAAGGTAGCGCGGATAACAACAGAGGCAGGAACGGTAGACGAAAAAACACCGGCGCGGCCTGAACAGCTGCACCTAAAAACGTCTCATATATTCTATTTTTCCTTAAGATGGATTACCATATCCCACATTTTCAGATATTTTGTTTCTTGAGAAACGTCTGCACACACACGTGATTAAGTTCCACGCTTATGACATTGATGGCCACAAGAAAAGGGGCAGATTATATTCTCCGAGTTATGGTCGTATCCAAACTGGCACAAGTTCAGCAAATGATAGCGTCATGCCTGTCCGTGCAGATCATACGTTCCAACTATAGTCTCTCCAGCTACCACCAGTCACACAGCGCCACACACGCCAGCATTAAACAGGCAGAATATTCTCCAACCAATTCCGCTCAGAAAAACTAAGGATAGCATCGATATCTAGACGAGACGGAAAGCAATCCTGCAAGCCCATTCGATAACCTGTCTCTCTCGTTACATTTAACATCTTTACCGGACGCAATCTTGCACTGGAAGATCTGATAAAACGACATAGGACCTACCTGAAACTCAAAATGTCGAACAGAAAAAGGAAACGAACGTCATGCATCGGGTTATGTAAATGTTTATTATATGATTGCATAAAATCAGTTGCAATCATTTCATTTTCCATTGAGACAAAGCTAATCAATGTGGACTGATGTTTTGTAATGTGTTTAAAAGTGATGTGCCAAGGACAAAAAGTGATGTGCCAAGGACAAAAAGTGATGTGCCAAGGACAAAAAGTAATTCCAGTGATTGTAATAAACAGTTTTTATTCTAATTAACTGTTTTATCCTATAATAATAATAGTAACACTATTAATAATAATAATGTTGTCATGTCGTTTGTTATCAATGTTGTACAGCACCATATAATATCAAGGTATGCATGTGGTGCTATGTAAATTAATAAACATTAAACTAAACAGTGTCATTGTTGATACATTTTCCTTTTAACCCAACTATTGAAGTTAACTTGCTTATCTTCAGGAACTGGATTCAGGGATTTAATTATTCTTCTGCTCGCCAGAAGGTATGGCAAGCAGACTGTCCTACACGTAGTTGAGCCAGTATCCCCCAGAGGTTACCGGTATACCACTTGGCCAGCAGAAGTTCAGCTAAATCGCATATTTCAGAAAAAGGCAACGGAAAGTTGTTGACACATTGACAGTAAGT
Source organism: Lamellibrachia columna (assembly GCA_963662155.1). Classification (NCBI taxonomy): domain Eukaryota; kingdom Metazoa; phylum Annelida; class Polychaeta; order Sabellida; family Siboglinidae; genus Lamellibrachia; species Lamellibrachia columna. The sequence goes on from OY759266.1 coordinate 23,066,032, forward strand.
TAACTTCAGTAGTGTCAAGAATGCAATTTATATTAACTCATTTCCCAGTGTCGTGAACAGTTTCACCAAGCGCCATTGCTGTGTGTTGTAGGAAGACTGGCGGCGACGAACCGTCGGAGCAGCAACAACAGCACCAGGTGGGAACATCGGACACGCAAGGCACCTTGCATGAGTTGTTTGACGACATATTCAAGGAGTCGGATGCCATGTTCAGCAGTTTAGAGGCTGAGCAGCAGAAGCAGCAAGCACGGGCGAACGCCGGGGCGTACAGCCCGAGTTACGCGGCGGCCGGTCGACCTCGCCCTGTAGAGGTGGTGCACGGTGGGCCCTGCAACGGCTTCTCGCCCAGTCCGTACCAGCCCCATAATCGCGATCAGAACGACCCCGCTAGTCCGTCCGAAGGCACAGGCGTAGGTTCCGTTAGCAATAGCTTTCCCCGGTCTGTCACCTCACAGCCGAACGCTAACCGTGCCGGTCAGCAGGCGTATTTTCGCCCGGAAATTACGTCATACGACAACCACAATCCTCCGACCGGAAGCTTCTCCGTTCAGCCGAATAACCACACCGAATATTTCAGTCCGTCTTCCCCTAGCCAGTGGTCGCCTCCTCCACCGCCCCCGCCCAACGCCCTCCCACAATCTCCGCTGCTCATCCCCGCATCGCCTGCGCCGCCTCCCCCGCCGCCGCCACAGCCGTCCACTGGTGCCCCCTGGCGAGCAGGGTCGCCTCCGCGCAACGAACAGGTAGGCACGTAGATGCTGCGTGCGTAGGTCGATGTGGCGCATGTCCACGCAGTCTCACGATTGCTAACCCGGCGGTAGATTCCTCACTCCCGGTAGTCGACTGTTGTTACGCTCAACTATTAGGTGGGTCCAGGAAACGACGACGCAACTTTCAGACCTGACAACTCTTTTGGTTGAAGTCCTACGTATTTTTGACAAGAAATACTGCACAAAGCCGTGTAAATCCGTATAAAATTTCCATCGGTTAACCGGCCAATATCATTCCTATTCCAATCGTGTGTAATCATCTATGAAATGTATCTACATCAAACAAAATCCACTATGTTTTGTCTGAAATCTGCCTTGCAAGTATTTGTTCTTCGACCGTTTATATTTGTCATTCGGCTTTATACTTGTTTAATGAACGCAAGAAAACATTTTTACTTTCTCACGATTTTTCTTTTCAAGCAAATTCATATTAAGACAGGATATTCCATCAAAATCCCAAAAATCCGTATACTTACGGGAAAACCGTACGATTTGGCATGTCTTCATGACAAACATACGAATATTGACTTATAGCAATGACCGCTAACTAACGCAAGACCTACCAATCATGCAACAAGTAAAATGCAAAAGGCACAGGATACTTCAATATCTGGAGGTTTTAGCCTCACTAGAAAGGTTAGCTTTGTGTGGCTATTTAGTAATTGTGAAATAATGCACCGAGCGTCTAAACAAAGAATAGTGATACTTTTGTTTATGAGCACGACTTTCAGGACCGGAATTTAATACGCGATATATATATATATATTGCTGTCAGACAATTTCATTTTCCGTTGTATCTTTCGGCTGATGACACAGTTCATGACTATATCACAACACATAACTGATCGATCAAATGGACATTTTGCGGTCACATATGCGTTTGGCTGTAGTATATAATCATGCTTCAAGTGACGACGACCACGTGACATTTTGGCGACAATTTTAATAAATATATACGGATACCTATTTTGCAACTTAGGGAAGACTAGTTGACCGAAATGCTGACTGATATTAACACTTCAGTCTGTGTACCTTTTAGAGTCTAAGACCTATAGTCGTCCCATAGACATGCGTATTTCTCAGTGTGTTATTTACGTTTTATGTTTTTCCGTGTCGTTTTTTGTTACTCCCGCTTATAATTTGGTTAACAGACCGTAGAGTGGCTTAGGTACCCGCATACATTGCTACGCTTGTACGTGCTAGCTGATTCTGCTTTCGCCAGGACAACTGCGAACATTTCATCCTAACACCCTTGTTTATTAGTCGATATATTTGTTTCACCTTGTGTTAGGTAGTTTGTAGTGTTCTGTGCCACTGATTGGTATTGATATAATGTATATATATATATATAGTTGTGGTTTTACTTCTCCAGGCTAAGAACGGTGTGGCTTTTGGTGTCTTACGGTCGACGTTTGGTTGGTAGTTTCTCGCACAAGTATAATATGTAGTCAAATAACATGTACAGATATCTCACAATATTGGGTCATTAAATCAATACTAATACCCGTAACAATTATAATTGTATGTATGTACATGTTATATTGTTGCATGATATATACGGCAATGTAGGTAATGCTGGATAGTGATACTCATAATAGGTCTATCGTCAACTAGTCTTGTGACATTTGTGGTATAGAAATATTCGAAAGGACACATTTGTTTAATTAACCTCGTCTGTATGTTAGAATACACAGATGCAATGTTTATTTTAAGCTTCAACCAGACAGAAATTAACGTACATTGTCTATTACCCCTTTGAAATTTGAAAGCCGGTTTACATTTTCAGTTTTGCATGTGTTCAGAAAGAGAAATAAGACTTGACCATTAATTAAGTCAGATGGTCAGGCATGTTTCGTAGCATTATAACATAACCCAACAACGATTGTTATCTGAATACAAGCACAATAATTAATGTGCATCGATGTTTTCAACTGTTTTGAAATCAATCAATACAACCGTCCATTATTACTACTATCCTGTTTGCTTCAGCGGAAACCATATCGAAGTCAACATAATCAGGGAAAGAACATTGATATAATTTTGATTAAATATAAGTAAAATGCGACAAATTTTAATACCCCAAATCATACTAAACGTTTTGGCAACAAAATATTCTTTCTTCTGCGTGACCAGCCCGTACACCCCAGACATCAGTATATTCTGACAATATAGATCGGCTTTGTAGTGATCGTGCCAGCACGCCAAAACCATAGCTACCACGTCGTGGTCTCGTTTAGTTCCCGACCAGGTTGGCGCGCCAGCTGTCGGAGTTGTCTACGAACAGCTTCTGCTCTCCTCCTTCGTCCAACCCGGCGACCCCTCAGCAGCAGAGCGGGCCTCCAGACTTCGGCAGCTACTACGGCAGCCGGTCGACGCCGGCTCGAAGGACGCCTGTACAGAGCCCTGACGTCATGCCCGACGCAGTGCTAAACATGGCGGCGAAGGGCGGACCGGAGAAGAAGCCATGGTCGTATGTGCCGAACAACGACATGCTGCAAGAACAGCGGAACCGCGTCAGACGAAAGTAAGCCTTGCTTTCCGGGTTCGGATTATTCACTTGAACTCTATGCCATTTCGCCGTAAACTAAAAACTCACCTGCTTAGACTTCCATAGCTCCCCAGCGTACCAATCCAACTGTTTACGCCTATTGATTAGGAACTGCTAAATCCCTTTTTTGTTGGTGCGCTGCCTAGCCTGGGTCTCCCGAGGATTTGAGAGCAATAGAAATATTTTATATTGCATTGTATTGTTATATATATATATATATATATATATATATATATATATATATATATATATATATATATATATATATATATATATATATATATATATATAACTGAAATACTGACCGTTCCCCAACACATCCAACCACCCGTGCCCTCTGTCAGATAAAATGTTCACAACCATGTACGTCCTCTATCGAACAACGCCGTCAATCGCCTGTCATCTATGAATGTATAATGACAGTTTGTTGTAAGTAGTTCATTGGCGATGTTTTTTCGTGTATGGTGGTTACAGCTCTTTCCTAACAAAGGTATTGATACACACGTAGTTAATCGGGTTAAACTGTTAACGGTTCGAGTCAACTCACTACATACGCATTCGCAAGGTGGCGCGCCAGTTTCTTCTCAACTTGAGATTTCACACTAGGTTCCATACTGTGTGCTATACTTCCTTCATGTTTGCCAGGTGATCATCTTGTATGCCCAGTTTCTTTCTTATATACCATATTTATTTATCGTACGCCATGTTTCCTCCTCGTATGCCAGATTTCTTTCTCGTATGCCAGTTTTTCTTCTCGAATGTCTGGTTTCGGTAACTTATATTAGATTTCCTTCCCCAGTGCCGGGGTTCCTTCTTGTATACCATGTTTCGTATCACTTAGGAATACGTCTCTGCTTGAATTCGCAGTGAGTTAGTTAAACGCGCTGTGGGTTCCCAATTATACTGAACTTGGCCCATAATATAATAATAATAATAATAATAATAATAATTGACTTCTATGGCGCCTATATCCTCAGGAACCTGAGCTCAGAGGCGCAACAAAACAGAATCAGTAGGCGTAATCGTAAACAAGGACGCGCAAAAGTCAGTATACATACATAAAAATCAATTCGTCTAACGAAGGATCTTTCCTTGAATTGAGTGGAACTTGTTGTGGGCAAAGGTACAACATAATAATTTATCTACATTGGACATTGGTAACACTACATTGGTAACACTACATTGGTAACACTACATTCTAATCAATACAATCTCACGAAGCTTACAAAGTACAACATATTACTATTATTGCCAGAATGATTTTTTAATGAACATTATATGAATTATGCAATTGTAGACTTTCAGAGACACTGCACTGTTAGCCATACGCTGGTACTTGTAATTTTGATGTACTTGCAAAGTACTTATTAATGATCTTTCTGTAAGAAACTGCATATTATGGAAAGGATGTATTACGTGGGAAACGCCAACCATACCGTATTACAGTGTTAACGATTTGTTGTGTTACATATAATTAAATATGTATTATGAAAACCATTCCTTGCCTTACCGATTAAAGTGCATTGTCACGTCAGTATTATTGTACACTACTGGGTTGTACACTATTGTACACTACTGGGCTCCAATACAAGGACAACAGCGGGTACTTGTATGTATGTATGTATGTATGTATGTATGTGTGTATGTGTGTATGTACGTATGTACGTATGTATGTATGTATGTATGTATGTATGTATGTATGTATGTATGTATGTATGTACGTACGTATGTATGTAGGTGTGTATGTATGTATGTATGTATGTATGTATGTATGTATGTATGTATGTATGTATGTATGTATGTATGTATGTACGTATGTACGTATGTACGTATGTATGAATGTATGTATGTATGTATGTATGTACATATGTATGTATGTACGTATGTATGAATGTATGAATGTATGTATGTATGTATGTATGTATGTACGTATGTACGTATGTACGTATGTACGTATGTACGTACGTATGTACGTATGTATGTATGTATGTACGTACGTACGTACGTACGTACGTACGTACGTATGTACGTATGTATGCATGTATGTATGTATGCATGTATGCATGTATGCATGCATGTATGCATGTATGTTTAATTACAGTATAAAATGCACTTGGATTCTGCCGAAGATAGCACAGAAAAGTAATAATATTATTTCCACTGTTTTCCTCTCGCCATCCATTATGTTGATCAAATGACATTATGGATTTAAAAACAACGATTGTAATATGATTCCGTTGTATACTTTGGTGGTTTTTCGTACGTTTCGTGGCGTCTTGCAATGTTACGTGTTCCTCTCTCCACCCGTGCCGTATTCGCTGTGAACATGCCACCATCTTGCACGTTGATTCATCTTTCATCTGGTCTTATCCCGTCCGCCGCAACACTTTAGCCAGCTTCAAGTAGATACGCAGACGTTTTTCTTTCATGCAGATAGTTCATATTGCAGTATGACGGTTTCCGTGTATTTTTTTCATTTGTGTGGACATCAATTACGGAGATATCTTCTGCGTATGCATTTCTTAGGCCTGAAAGATATTGATACGTATGTGCTGTCAAATTTCTCTCTCTCGCCCATCGTGTCCGTATGTTTTGTCTAATCATGAAAATTTAACGTCGCATAATTACAGACACAAAAAGCTGTCGAAGTGTGTCCAGCGCTATGCTACATCGGTTTACGAGATTTTACAAAGGCATGCCACCTCATTAAATTGCATTAGTCATCACTAGAACATCACGCAACATTACCCGACACCAGATTACCAGCTATCTGTTACTTTGCGATTCATTCACCTATTTGCAAACGCCGTCTACCTACCATTTTACGGCTTTTTGTGATTCCTAAAAACATCCACGAAACGCCGCCGCGAAGGTATGCGGGCTGAGCCGCCGGCCATCTGGAGCTCATCAGGGCAAAGGACACTGATAAACGCCTCGACTGGCTCTGCCCACAAACCAAGGAATCTGTTAGGTTACTCACAGGCGCAGTCCGAACACTCGAACGTTACGTTTCCTCTCGGCCCGCCGGTAGTCCATATTGGGTGGTATTCTTTTGGGCAGTCACAATTTCACTTACAAAACAGTGGACGTTCAGTGGAGTCACTTCGGATCAGAACGAATATATTATACTAAGCAGTTGACTCACTTAAGCGGCACATTTTAATAAGCCGGAATATGGAATGATTCCACCCCAGCCAATATATTTGATTCTACTAAATGGCTGATTGTGTTATTTGTTAAGGGGAGTCCACTGTGATAACATATTGTCACACTCGTAAATTGCATTGTTTAACGCGAACGGGTATGTAGAGTGCATTAATATGTTGCTTCGATATTATGTCAGTGTATTTCTAAGCATGTGCATAGTTATTATTTGTGTGTTGCGTTTCGAATGCTATCTCATATCTAATGGATTTGTGTTTCACGCGCCTGCTTGCGAAATGTATTTTGCTGTACTAGCGCGCACTGCTTGTTCGAACTAACGCTGCCGTTTCGTGCGTCCGCAGGCCGGCGAGTGGTGCCGTGCTGCCACACTACCAGAACATGCTGGGGATGTTCGACGACAGCCCAGCGCCGAACTCCCGGCCGTCGCCAGTGACAAGCCCCACCAAGCCATCGGCCGAGCCCGCCTTTCCCCCCGGCCCAGGAGATGCCGTCGTGGCCCATGTGCAGTATAACACTCCAATAGGGCTGTACTCCGACAACAACGTAATGGAAGCCTTCGGGGGGCAGACGGGAGGACTCGTCACTGGTGTTGATGGGTACGCCATGCTGCATAAGCGTATCCTACTATAATATAGCTTGTGTGTGCGCGTGTGCGTGTGTGTCTATGTATCTCGGACGCCAAACGTTCAGGGTTCATCTACAACCCGAAGGACGGATTGCAACAGTTTTATGTTTTTGGAAAATTACCTCGATATTACCCTTTCATTGAACAATCGAGTTACCCTTTGCAGTTATAACGTACACACAATTACGTATAAGTATATACAATTGTTCACAACTTCATGCGTCTTTTCTACAATTGTCCAAAGTTACGTAACCCAATGGCAAGGCGCCGCTAGACGTTCCTGTAACTGCCAGTATTACGTAGCAATTTCGACTTGCATTCCAAGAAGCCATCAAGATATTGACTGGCAGCACCAAATTCCAATGTTGTATTTCTGTGCTACCATTTTTTTTCAACAGCGTTATCATGACAGTCACTTACGAACTACCAAGTTACGCCGTCCTGAGGATGGATTTTTTTATAGTAGTATTTGTATTAAGGGGTCAGATCATTTTGTTTTCACATAGTTAACGTTTTCTAGTGATGTATGGGAGATCACGTTTTTTATAACAATGGTACAAGTTGTTGCCTATCTGCTACACAGTTTTCGTCAAATCCTACCAGTTTTATCCGAGTAAATTGACATAATCGTCCCAGGTTGCCAAAAAGGAGGATTTTGTCTACATACGCAGGGGATCCTTCCATCACTAACACGTCGACGTGTACCAGAGAGCCATCAGCAAGTTAGCCATCCCCATAACCTTGCATAATCTACTAACGTCGAATGCTAGCATGACACATAAAACGTGAAATCAAATCAGAGTAGCATATGGATTTGTTAATTAATATAATTAAGCGAGTCACTGAACTAATAATATACAACGAAACCAGATCAAGGCGAAGCGGTATCTTATGCAGCACTCGAAACCAGACCGATTTTCAAACAAATATCGTAACTGTTTGATTAGCATTTGTGTAACAAATTGGTGTCACGTTGGCAAATGTTGAACGAATATATTTGAAGTTTTCAAAAATATGTTAAGGAAACGAAAGCGGCACAGCTTCTCGTATGGTACTGGTAAAATGCTAACTTGTTTAGATGCCATGTTTGCTACATCTCTGGAGTTGTAAATAAATGTCATGACCTTTTAACATGCCGATCGACAGCTGCAGGTATAAAACCTAGCTCGGAGGCTACATAAATCGCTCGCTCGTCTGCAATGCGCGTCTCATGCAGTAAGATTATGTGGTTTGGCCGTGTGGTTTCCAGATGATGCGATACGCATTGATCAGGCGGCATGTGCTAACATTGAGGAAATGCATTCCTTTCAAATGTCGCAACCCCTTCTAAGTTATAGCTTCAGCAGGCGCTGACTAACGCAAGCAAGTTGTGCAGTCGTGCTTTTCGCCATGTCCTGTTGACGTGATGAATGCGCTAAACGTAGTTAACTCAGAAAATAAAGTCCATATTTTGTAGCCGCGCCTGCGCGTTCACTACTTCCGGTGGCGCGTTCGCATTATGGCGGGCACTTATGATCAGCGCCTGCGCGCGATAGCGCCATCATGTGTCACTCGCTGTGGCAGCCAGATCGTTCGCTGATCGCTTCCTGTTTTCGGCTATCACTCCTCAGTTGTGGAATGTTTCGAGCAGACGTCTTTCTCTTTGAGTTTCGTCTTGCGGATTACACACACTGATTTCGTCTTACCGCACTGACTAAACATTATACGTTACTACACCCAGGAAACACAGGAGTATTTCTGGTAGCTACGTCGGATATACGCAGTGTACTGTGCCCGCAAATTTTGGATTACTCCACCCACCGTATTGTTGTTTAAATGGCGCATGCATATTGCAGTTTGCCAGTCAAGCCGAAATCAGACATCACGCAGTCTGCTGTCTATAAGATGATCCATGGCGTCGAAGAGCCATCGAAACCGAGACACCGTGTCCCGCCTCCAGGTTCGTACTTTACATTTGCCTGTCTCATTAACCAAGAAACAGAGGTTCAGCGCCAGAGGCAATAGTCCATATTAACGGGCTCGTATGGTGGCAGTGAAATGAAGATATGTATATCTACAATGTCACATAGCTTTGTGAAGCAGAAGCCTCCATGGCAATTCCATCATAACGGAAACTGTAAACTATATGTAACCTTGACCGGTTTTGGTATGTTGGTATGCGGCTGGTCTGAACCTCTGTTTGAAAGTTCTACGTGCTACGACCAATCCGGTACAAACCAGTTCAGTTTTGCTTTTCAGACTGGATTTTTCCCTAACGCATTGTGAACACTTTGAGTCCACATACGAGTTCCTAATCTTAAAAAAATAATTCAGTCTGTCGGTAAATTACGAAGTTCATGGGTCTATAGTCATCCACGAACGCAGGCTGCTAGCGAATTTTCCGCCTGATCCACAAGGAGAGGCCATGCGGAAACAACCAAATGGCAGGAGTGATTAGTAGCCAGGCAGCTAAGTGAAATAAGTGTGCGTTTTGACGTAGAAGCAGGATATTTGGCACAGTTGTAAAGGACGATGACGACGAGACATTTTTGTCAGGTTAAACTAAAACAAACAGTTATCGGTACCAGACAGGCAGTCAGACAGTAACGGCGCGTCGTATAAACGTTGTATTAACATGTTATAAACTGAACTTTTTATCAGCATTTTGTAAAGTGAACCAGACTCGTAGCGAGCGACGAGGCACACCAAACAATTACTTTTGGTTCAGCATATCCAGGACATATGTTTACAATGTAACTGCATCCGTAGCCAGGCTGTGCTTAAAACATTGCCAAAGGCACTGAAGCTAGTCAGGCCAACAAGACGTTCCGTTCCATTACAAACTGGCATTGGATTACAGACGAACACGGCTCCTAGCCAAAACTGCCTTATTTGTGCAAGCATAGTAGTGATGCTGCAAACGTGTGTAAAAAAATTAATACTGGCATTGCCTTTCCGAATAAATTATTGAACTCTCACAATAGCCAATGTAATTAAAGCACAAAACAGAAACAGTATATATGGGAGCACCTTTAAACAACACTAAATGTTCACATATACAAAAATACTACACTGATATGTCGTCATTTATCGTGATGTGTATTTTGGAGCATGCCTGCATGACTGTGGTTATAAATACTGTCTGCAATCCAAATAAATGGAACAGTATTGTGTGTGGTTACTTAAAGCGAAACGGTTAGCTAGTATAGTTGGCTAGCTCGCAGGGCCTAATATACTGGACCCTACGCCTGACAGTGCGCTCGAAACCGGCAGTATCGCGAGATCCAACGGGCAATGATGAAATGACGTTCACCGGTCTCCGGGGAGAAAGAGATATTCCGTCAAAGGCGTTCAATAAGCTCCAAAACATGACGGGTCCGTCAGAGGTTGATACGTCGTCAATCAGGCCAAAAGGTAAAACATTTAGACACATGGGTTTGGATGGCTGTCGTGAGGGCAGGGTGTTTGTGTGTGATAGGCGAGTGGGTTTGGTGGATGTATTTGGTTGTTTGCTGGGTAGATTGGATGAGATGACAATATTTATTAATGGGAAGGAGAATCATCATACCTACTATTGCATGAACGATCACAAATAAATTCGCCAATGCCGTTCCTTTCTCCCTAACTGTCTTCCTTCAATCATTCTTCCTACTATAAATATTACGTAATTTGTGTTATGCACGTGGACTAGGAAACCATATGTTTATCGAGAGACCACCAGTTTTAATCAAAACGTGTCCTACCCCTATAAGATATATTTCAATTATGTTTTTCACACCGAATGCACAGTTGGCAAGTAATTTGTTTTGAAGCGTCAAGTGTGTCACCTCTCCGTTCTGGCATGCGAATGTTCTGTGTAGGAGCTGATGACGTAGACGAGGTATCGGGATACGATGAGACGTCTATACGCTACCGCGGACGTAACATCCCTTCGAAATCGTTCCGTATGCTGCAGAGCATGACCGGGTCAGGTTCCGATGTGCCGGGTAAGCAGTCACACAAGAATGTTGTTACCGGCGTAACTATTATGTGACGCATTCCTACGGGGTCCCACGAACTGGTGACATTGAGCTGGCGCTAGCGAGGAAGATTCTCGTCGGTGTATTATCCGTCCGTCCATTAAGGATTATCACGCACGCACGCACGACGCACGCACGCACGCACGCACGCACGCACGCACGCACGCACGCACGCACGCACGCACATACAGACACACTGACACAGACACACAGACGCGCGCAAACACACGCACGCACGCACGCACGCACATACACAAACTTTGGCATGAATACAGAAGCGACGGTAACAAGTGGAAGATAACTAATGGAGATAACATGTAAATCTTGGACCTGTCGTGTGGCTAAAAGTGGAACCAACATTATCCACCTGAAAAACAATTGTCATTAAAAGATAACAACCTTACAACATTCCTGGTACATTGTGGCGTACGCCGTACACAGCCGTTAGCGTGACCGAGATTATTTCTTGCAGCCGGCGTTCGGCAAAGAACCAGAAAGACTCCCGAACGAATCCTGGAGCAGCAAAACGAGACGGACGGGAACACAGACGATATCGTCGACATCAGCTACGTGGGAAGCAACATCCCGTCCCGGTCCTTCCGATTTCTGCAGAAATCCGTCGGTGACGACACAGGTGAGTGTCGCTTCAATCAACGAGGGGCGCCACTGTCGCCAAATAAACGCTCGTAATTACTTGCTGTTCCCTAGAGCTGAGTTCCTTTTACTGCCGGAAATGAACAATATCGCCATTGGTACTCGCTATGTTAGTTCTAATCTTTATAGTCGTCGTTTAGTCAAAACTGTTGTCCACCCAAAGCAAAAGTAACATCTGCTTGAATACAACGCACATGTCTGCTTAAAAACAGTGCACATTAAAATGCATTTATTGCGTAACAAGCGGCAACATTTACCTCTCCCCTGCGAGAGGTAATATGCATATTGGCGTAGCTTGCAAATAAAGACACCCATAACGCATGTTCGGAGACCTCCACGCAGTGTGTCATGCTCCAGGGATATGCACGTGCATGCGTGTTTTGTGCACATTGTTGCTTCGTCATTTACACAAACAACCAGATCATTCGCGTGGTTACTGTTTGTCGTATATACTATACTATACTTAAATGTTAACATATTCAGCAGAGACGGTAGTTTCAAACGTACGCACGCACGCACGCACGCACGCAAGCACGCACCCCGCACGCACACGCATACACACGCACACACACACACGCACGCACGCACGCACGCACGCACGCACGCACGCACGCACGCACGCACGCACACACACACAACCAGAGCATTCGCGTGGCTACTGTTAGCCGTGTACATTATATTTAATTGTTAATAGATTCAGCAGAGACGATAGTTTCAGGCATATTATTTATATAATGTGATATATAACACATGTGTTACACAAATACGTATACAGCGTAGACAAACACAACACATTACCACTGCTTAATACGAAATATTGACATATACTTATTCTCTGTAATGATATCCGGCTAACGCCAACATATAAATATGTGTTGAAATTAGATATATATCTAAATCCGATGCATGAATGGTTTTGACGTTTCGAGCATGGCGTTGATACATTGCATGGTCTGATTTAACATAAATTAATCATCTATATTACAAGTACTACTAGGTATGTTTGTCCAAGAAATCGGTGTAAAACAAAAAAATACTCGCAAGAAAATGTCCCCACGGTACTGTCGTTCTGGGAAGATAGCAATAATTAGAACGTGTTATATTTCACTATGTTGCTCAGCTTATGCACTCCTACAAAAGTTTAGTGACTGAATTGTGAAAGATGACCTTGTAAAGAAATCTTGTCGATAAAACCGGTCCACTGTGCGCTATCTGATGGACTAACGGACAATGTTGAACTATTGGAAGTAGAGAGATTTGCGATACGTTGATCTCCTTCGAATCCCAAAGATTACTGTCGAATCGAACATGACCATTACAATGTATTCCAAATGGCCGGACACATACATAACATGAGTGCGGAAAGATTGAGAGAGAGAGAGAGAGAGAGAGAGAGAGAGAGAGAGAGAGAGAGAGAGAGAGAGAGAGAGAGAGAGAGAGAGGGGGAGAGACAGAGGAGAGAGAGAGAGAGAGCGTGGAAAAAAGAAGAGGGTTGTAGAAGGAGAAGAGGAAGACGGAAACTAAGATGAATAGACAGTGTAAAGAGATATCTCGAAAGGCCAGGAATGAACAACCGAGAGTAAGAAAGAATGACAAAAGTTCGCGCGCGGTGGATGGAGACGACTCGTCGAGAGGGGGGAGCGATGGGGCCTCCACCCCGCAAGGGACCATGAGGGCAGAAGAAGAAAATGTGTATTTTAATCAAACACACGTTGCACATGGCATTGCCTTAGTTATGTTGCAATGCTGTCTTTATCACACACACACACACACACACTGTCAAACAAGCACTACATTCTGCAGAAGACCGTGGATGACACTGCAATGCTGTCTTTATCACACACACACTGTCAAACAAGCACTACATTCTGCAGAAGACCGTGGATGACACTGCAATGCTGTCTTTATCACACACACACACACTGTCAAACAAGCACTACATTCTGCAGAAGACCGTGGATGACACTGCAATGCTGTCTTTATCACACACACACTGTCAAACAAGCACTACATTCTGCAGAAGACCGTGGATGACACTGCAATGCTGTCTTTATCACACACACACTGTCAAACAAGCACTACATTCTGCAGAAGACCGTGGATGACACTGCAATGCTGTCTTTATCACACACACACACACACTGTCAAACAAGCACTACATTCTGCAGAAGACCGTGGATGACACTGCAATGCTGTCTTTATCACACACACACACACACTGTCAAACAAGCACTACATTCTGCAGAAGACCGTGGATGACACTGCAATGCTGTCTTTATCACACACACACTGTCAAACAAGCACTACATTCTGCAGAAGACCGTGGATGACACTGCAATGCTGTCTTTATCACACACACACTGTCAAACAAGCACTACATTCTGCAGAAGACCGTGGATGACACTGCAATGCTGTCTTTATCACACACACACACACACACACTGTCAAACAAGCACTACATTCTGCAGAAGACCGTGGATGACACGGTAATAATACAATAACATAGCAATATTGCTACATGTAATATAACGTTGAAGACTTTGACATAGTTCCGTCGAATAACCGTAGGCACTAGTGCTGCATGATAGATATACGATTAAACATAATTACACTGTGGGTATCAAAACCAGCTACATTAGCTTTATCGCATTCCCTTTAAACACTACATAACCATTATATTACAATAGTATACGATAATAATACTAATCTCGTCAGACAAACGCTGTAGACAGGGTGTAATACGAAACATTACAATAGTCAAGCTAAAATCATTGATAACGTTAATATGCATAGTCTATCTAGTTATCCACTTATATAAAAACACGTTTGTAATAATATATCATGCTGCAATATCCACACTATTGTATTCATTTTGTAATGTTAAATACATGTATGCATGTATGTCGTACATATGTTGTATATACTAATAAACTATTTATGTTCATAGTTTAAAATTGTCATCGTTGATATACTTTAATCTTGGCTATTAACTTTAAAAAATACAATAGCCTGCTAGTTACTGGTTTAATGGTATTCTCCTTCATTTGTGTATGAAGTTACAATATATTGTATATGTACAAATGTACGAATCATCTAATCACGCAGTATTCACAAGGTGTACGTTATGAGTGTTATATTCTTGAAAGCCTTCTTAACAGATTTCAGTCGCGTTAGAATTGATAAGATAAAGTAGTGCCTAAGCCATATAATGTTGTCGTGTCATGGAGGTACTAAATTCTGAACCGTAAAGTATTTCTACTGCCAGGCCAAGAATACGTTGCTAGGAAACGCGGCCGTGGGTAGTAATTGGAATGTATGACGCATTTAATGAGGTTGGCATTGCGGTAAAATAAATTCTTCTGAAGCAAATCAGGGTCGTGTGGCTCCGCCTGTCGGGTTTATGTGGAAATAACTGTTGACAGCCACAACACTAGCCAGGCGCAATGTAGCAATGTAGGGTCACGGCAACGATAGGAAGATGACTGCGATCAAACGCAGTACGCCCCAAAAAGTACAGCAATAAAAAATTAAACTTGATTCTATGATTATTTCGTTTGACATGACGAAATATTTGTTCCGGCAGACAAGCATTTACCTTGCCATAAAGCAGATAACTAGCACCTATTTGTGTAAAAGTTGCAAACCAGACGACCAGAAGGCGACATACAAATACATAGTTAATGAGTAGTCATCTTCAGCCATAAGTAAATTGTCATGAACATGTTAGCAAACATAACTCTAATCGGTTACTTTGTTCACTTGCCATCTGGAGTTTAACTCTTCGAGTGCAACCTTGACAAGCCTTGTTAAATTTGTCATTGTCAATTAGTCAGCAAATTACTGATAAAATAAATAACGCTGCGCTGAAGCGTTGTAACGTTGTAACGTTGTAACGTTGCTCTCGCGCCTCACGTTGCTCCCGGCCCGACGACTAACTGAATGCGCTCTGTTTTTTCCTCGGCAGCTCCCCCTCCGTCGAGTGACGCCGGCGCTGGGAGGACTATCAAAGTGGTGCACTTAAGGAAGCAGAAGGACCCGCACGACTTCGAAGACGCTAGCGTCACCGACTTCTAGAGCCACGTGCCAACCGCCTGTCTCGTTTCTGTGTACGGGCGGACCGGCCCTCGGCTATGTGTATCGATAATCGCGGACCGGTTCTCGGATTGGTTTACGGATATTCGCGGACCGCTTCTCGGATCTTCGTGCGGATATTCGCGGATTGTTCCTCGGATCGGTGTACGGACATTCGCGGACCGGTCCTCGGCTCTGCGTACGGACAATCGGCGGTGGTAACGCCACGATGCAAACTGCAACAAGCGCTCTAGACACCAATCAGATATGTCTGCGTCAGAAGTTGCATTTGTTAATGAAAAACTTAAACCTGGGAAGATGGAAGCTCGGCGCTGTAATAACAACACTCATACGGTGTCATTGAAAATGTATTGCATGCAGTTCGTGGTAAGATATGCCGATTACGGAAGTGAATATTGGTAATGGAAGAGAACTATCAATTCGTTGGCAACGAACCAACGGTAACAAAATCGCAACACAAATGTCGAAACGACCAACCCCTGCGCGCGAGACTTAGAGAGGCAACATACTTACTTGTGTTTTTGTCTTACTGTTTTCGGATGGTTGCTCGAGTGTGATTACAAAGAGTAAACGCATAGCAACCTTCAGTAATGCCTGCACTGCCTGCAACTTTGCGTATGTGTGTTTGTGTGTCTTCTTGCTTCAATATGCATGTCAGCGGTTCCTCGGTGACGAGACGTTTTAACCAACTGGTGGCGTGAGTTCAGAAAATAAATTGCCCAACGTGTGGTTAGCATTGTAGTGGTTCTTGTGGAAAATCGAGCCACGAAACGTTTACGAATTGTGCGCGTTATACGGCGTGTTACGAAGAGTACGTAACAGTACGTAACAGAATACCTATGCAGAACTGCTAATATTTATTTCCTGAAGGTGTGTCGCTACTTCATAATATAAAAAATTATTAATAATTTACTTTGGTTGACACATGTTATGTATGCGTATGTGTTATTTGGATAAGTAAGGTGTGGCAAAATCTGGCAGTGATGTTCCATAATGTATTATTATAATTATGCGTGGCTGTGACTTGGCAAATCTAAATATATCTGACTGAACGACTGTACTAACAGCTGGCGTTTTGACATTTCAAATAAATGAATAGCCAGACGTTATACAACAAAGCAACGACGGAATGTAGCAATTATTAGTCTACAATGATGGCATAAATGGTATTCATAATCATGTTGAAATTGGCTTCAGAGACTATGGATTTTACTATGTAGGCATAAAATGCTTAACTTTGTACATGAATGTTATATTGACTGGTTGATGTTATTTCTTTTCGCCTGTCAAAGAGTGCTTTGGGTAAATGTAAATGTTTTTACATGGCTATATAATTTTAGGTTTGTTTGTTACTAAAGTATTATGTCATTGACCAGATATAGTGTTCACATAGGCCACAACGATTGCCAGAAATATTAAGTTGCATGATGTATTTGTATGGCGAATAGTTCACGATGCAATTTTAATGATATCATATACCATGTCGATTGTGTGATATTTTACGGACATTGTGTTGTTGACGTATATTGTGTATTTCGTGTCTAAGGTGTGTGCAACTCCAACAATAAACAGCAGAGAAAATTAGAATGTTTCGCTACAGCACGTTTAGCTGCTGAAACCCAGGACCATGTTTCATGCAGTAAACTCACGTACTTAAGTTTAACACGGTCTACGCTTGAATAACTGTCTATGATAAAGTATGAATGAAGGTTACGTTGTTGAAATTATATCTACGCATGTTATAGTTGTACTGGTGTGTGACCTGAATGGTGTGTTCTGTATCTATACACTGCCTTCGTGTGCAGTGCGATCACGTAAGTTGATCAGACATGTAATATAATTTAACTTATTGCGATGCCGTTTTCAAATAAAGTGTTGTTGATTTGTGAACATAAGTTATCCTTTGTGCGTTTGTTTTCCTCGTTTGCTGACCCTGTGCACTTGACTCGTAGAGAACAAGTGTAGAATAGTTCTTTTCGTGCCACAATACATTCTAGAACGCGTATCTCCTTAAGAATTCGTCACGCCGCATCTCGTTTTTGTTTTTAATACACTGTTATATAAACAATATATACTACCAACGCCAAACATTTGATAAAAGTGACGTTGAGTAAAATGCTATATTCGTAGCATTTCTAGGAAAGAAATACATTAGTAGCAATTAGTACATATGCAAGTACATTGACAAACGCGCGCTTGTGGGCATGTACTTATACGTCCACACGTCATATACGCCCACACGTCCTTAGCGCTGTGGGCATGTACTTACACGTCCACACGTCATATACGTCCACACGTCCTTAGCGCTGTGGGCATGTACTTACACGTCCACACGTCATATACGCCCACACGTCCTTAGCGCCGTGGGAACTTACACAGAAACTGTGTACATTGGTAAACCAGATGCAAAGTATTTAGGGCATAGCTGTGCATGCATTCTATCTACATGTGCATCTGTGTGTGCACGCGCATGTGTATATATATATATATATATATATATATATATATATATATATATATATATATATATATATATATATATATATATATATATATATATATGAATCTAACGTGTCGTGTAGGTAGAGAAGACTTACTGCACCCAATACACACGTTTCCAATTTACCTCCCACATGCCAGACGCTATGTCTGTTGGATTGTTGTTCCCAGTTTCCATGAAATGATTGGTGGGAAACGATTACAAGACTTTTAAAATGATTAACTCATAGTGTTATTTGGAACCGGAAGTCAAAAGGAATTGTTGATGATGAAGGCACAAAAAGAAAATCGTCACCTTAATAACTTTAGATATTGAACGTTTATCCACCAAATCCTCACAAGGAAGTGGGACCAGGTAATGAAAGAATCGTGTCATTTGTTTTGAAAAACGAAGTTATACGCACAACATGTTTGCCGACTCATGTCGTCCATGGCTCAGCTACTACCCCGTGGTCAATATAATGTCTCCAACCAAAATATATTGAATACACGGTCATCCAATTAGGTGCATTATAACAATAACGTCGATGTTATTAAGGGGCACCAATCGTAAATGGGTAACAGGAATAAGAAGTGTCATATCATTTGCAGGAGGTCCAGCTGCTGACCATTTCAACACAGATGAGACATCAACACCCGCCACGCCCATCCCCATCACAATAACACGCGTAGACGGCCAGCAAGCCGAACTCAGTGCGCAAGAACAGACAGGTGGGTCTTCAAGTACCTACAATATCGCTCACAGTGACACACTTCCGGCCAACTCCCACGTTTGCCTTACGACTGAAAACAATTACTGGTGGTAATATCCAGCTAACGTGGTGGACGGTGTCCACAGTGACAGAACCGCTGAGGTTTCATGTTGTAAATAGTGTATGATATTCATATTGACAACATAAAACAAACACTGACGTTGTTGTTTCTAAAGCTGCTTAGCCTAGTACATTAAGATCCTTTTTCTTATTCAAATAACGACTATGCATTTCTACGAACAACGATAACTTCTGTTTATGTTTGCAAAAATACACATAGTTCATATAATTATTTATTTTCTTGTAGATAATTGTTGTACAACTCCAGAAAGTGATTTTCCTAGAACAGGGTACCTGATTTTTACAAATTTTATTTTCACATTGGGTAATACAGGCTATGTGTTTTCTTACGCAATATTATGAAATGAAGGGTGCATTTTGTCCAGCGTCTCTTCACTTAACACCCATATTTGATACCTTTGTAGACAAACTGATCACGTAATTAAGGTATTTAGCAAAGCCGCTCTTTAGACCAGCATAATCCCAGAGCTTATCTTAGATAGATGAATAGAGATGTTCTCGTTCGGTCGTTGACCTGTTGTGTCCTCTTGTGTCGAGCAGCCATAGCGAGCGAGCGACGAAGACGGCGACGTCAGCGGACGTCCGGTCTCCAAGATGGACACTCGTCCACCAACGCAGCTCCGTCGAATAACGTCGACTGCCCATCATATGACAGTCAGGTACGTGGGAGTCACCTTTATTTCGTTACCTGTTTTCTAATTCATATCTGAAAACCAGTTCTTGGCGCAGCAGTAATAAAGTTAATGTGATTGTATGGTATGGTAAGGTAAGGTACGTTACGGTACGTTACGTTACGTTACGGTATGGTATAGAATAGTATGGCAGTCCTTGTGCAACCTTGTAGATAACGCGGTAATCTACATGCGTAATGATGCTGGACATTGTGAGGCAGATAGAGGTAACCACTGGAGTAACTCCCTTTGCTAAATTTGAAACACAAGACTCTGTATCATAGTCTGCGTGACGATTTCCTAACTGTATATTCCATGTAGTGAAACCGTTTTCGAGTTGCTGTAGAGCAAACTGCTTCTTAAACGAGTTAGTATTATTTCATCGTTTATACATTATGTTACTGTCATATGCTGTAGAAAGTAGGCATTATTTTGAATCTGACTTAATATACTTTGCATGCAGCCATCGCAGCCACAGAGCGGATACTACGAGCAGCCTTCTCAGAGAGTAGTCAACGTACCGGTAGTGACGTCAGAGCGAGGGAGAACTCGGACCCGCCAACCGCCGCAACAAGCGACAGTTCCAACTAACCGTTCCTACGGTGCGGGTTCACCTGCTCAAAGACACGGCGCCGCTCCAACGACTCACACTTCAAGAGCGGCTCAATCGGTCCGGTCGGCCTACGAACCAGCACGGGACACCGGACATGCTCCACAGATTAAAACGGTTAGATCGGTCGAAGCAGCTACACCGGCTAAGTCGTGCAGAGAAGCTCCTTCGATTCCAACGTTTGATGAGGACGCTTACCTGTCCGGAAGGATCACCATCGTGAGCGGCTCCGTGAACAATCCCCGTCAATACAAAGGTACCCGGTGTATGCATTCGTTCATGGTAACTTTTTCTTTTCCAGCAAGGGCGCGTTCTGTTACCTGACTAATTTCTCTGTTGTGGTTACCAAGAGATCTGGTGTAATGAGATATCATTCAACTAGTCAGCCTTTCTAGAACATTACGCCAAGCCGACCTTTCTATGCTGGTTCTGATTGTTGTCACGCTTGGTGTATTGTCACCGTGGCGAATTTGGAATTCACTCATACACTTTATCTTTCAGAACGATTCACACGAATTGACGAGCCTTATAACAAAGACATTTCGGATCAAGAAAACGCAAAGTCAAAGGAGCCATTCGACGAAGACGCTTACCTGTCTGGTCAGGTCCCAATATTTGGAGACAATCCGTCTCCTCGACCGCGAAATGGTATATGACTTCTTGTAAATAAGTAGTATAGCAAAAAAGTATATATATATATATATATATATATATATATATATATATATATATATATATATATATATATATATATATATATATATATATATATATATATATATATATATATATATATATATATATGTAATTTGTTCTCATAATAAGTCATAGTAGCACAGTGAACATTTTACTATATTACAATAGTTGTCGTAGCTCACTTAATAAAAGAGTTTGGTTTAAAGTTTGTACTTTACATAGATGTGAATTATCATTAGATAATTAATGAAAAGCGGGACTAAATTTCATCTGTGTAAATGAACGTGGGTATTTGGAGGGACATAGAGGGACACTGATTGACGGATTATATTGTCAGCAATAATCCAATGATGATAATTACTTACGTTGTTTTGGAACGTGCAGACACACCGAGACAGACGCATTGAGAGAGATAGAAGGTAGAGAAAGAGTGAAAGGGCTACGGTGTGCGCCTGTTTGTGTATAAGTAGCTAGTTTAGATGATGGATTGCACACATTGGTGAAAAAATTTCAGGAGAAATGAAAACTTTCGGAATGAATATTACTGTAAATAAAACACAACATAGTGAAGATTTCAAATGTCATTGGAAGGAGGAACAATAAACTTGAGCAATGTGCAAATTAATGTGATATGCACTTGACGTGTCACAGTGTTCTTATACCATTCATTGTTTGAATTAACGTCCGGGGTATATTGTTACAGCTAAAACAGCGTACAGAGAAAAGGCACCATGGGAACGCGAGCGAGCTTCGACAGTAGAAGACTATGATGAAGATAACTTCATACGAAGAAGGCCTTCAATAGGTACATAACATAGACAGCCAGTAGCCAATAAGCTAACTATCGTGATATAAAGCACGACACCGGACAATATATGTTTGTTTACATACCTACATCACTGTATTTGATTTTCTTATGCATGTCACGTTTATTCTGTGTCAGCATAATGCAAAACGTAATTATCTTAAATTACTCTATTAACATATTGTTCGAATAGCTATTACTGCCATTGAAACTACAAAGAAGAAAACGTGTGAAAACGTTTCCTTGACACAAAATGTCCAACAAGCACAAACACGACGAAAGGCTGTTTTATTGCTATTTGGCATTTATCCACGATTTGTGCACATAATCAGACGGATTGTCGGGTGGAGTAGCGATAAAGAGAAAATCGTACGCATGTGTGCTAGTATCAGTAAAAGAGACCTGCTTTTCATTAATATTACCATTTTATAATTCACGATGCATTATATTAATATTGAACCGACGCATGTTGTAGACACCAGTGAACGGGCACCATGGCTACGGGACGAAAACGAAAGAAACAACTTCGACGAAAGTGCTTTCCTTGGGCACAGTTCAGGATCCAGGGGTATTGTTTTTTATTTTAGCATGTATCAATAACTATAGCAAAAAATGAGGAATTCGCCCAGATTATGACATGTCCAACTGGCCAACATATCACGGATTAAAACGACTACACTGTAGCAGTTATTTAATGTGTGTCAGTTCATGTTGGAGTAATCTGTTCTAACTGAAACATCACGCGAGGTTATAAATTTGCAGAAGCGAGCTGCGATTCGGTGCCATGGCAGAAAGATGAAGAAGTCGATGGAGGACGAGATTTCAACGAAGACGCCTTCCTGGGCAGGCAGAGTTCCAGAGGTGGGCACAGTGTGATGTGTGCGAAACTTAATCTGCACACTGCGAGTTGATAACGAGCCATACGATTACGCACGCATAAATAGAGAGAGGGAGAGAGAGAGAGAGAGAGAGAGAGAGAGAGAGAGAGAGAGAGAGAGAGAGAGAGAGAGAGAGAGAGGGGGGAGAGAGAGGGAGAGAGAGAGAGAGAGAGAGAGGGGGGGGGAGAGAGAGAGAGAGAGAGAGAGAGAGAGGGAGAGGGAGAGGGAGAGGGAGAGGGAGAGGGAGAGGGAGAGGGAGAGGGAGAGGGAGAGGGAGAGGGAGAGGAGAGGGAGAGGGAGAGGGAGAGGGAGAGATAGAGGGAGAGGGAGAGGGAGAGAGAGAGAGATACAGACATACATATACAGAGACAGAGTCAGAGACAGAGTCAGAGACAGAGACGGAGAGATGGAGTACGTGTGCGTGTTAGAGAGTGAAAGCGAACGCCTACTAAACGTTACCTGTTTATTCCACTCGCAGATTCGAGCCGTGCTTCCAGCCGCGACCGAGCACCGTGGGTAAAGGACGAGGAGGAGGAAGAGAGACGCATGGAGAACTACGACGAAAACGCATTTTTGCGCCGAAAAGCTCAAAGAGGTACATCTAGGAATTATTGCTTCGTATTGCATAATGCGTATTACGAATCAATGCTGTGTGCGTTCGTGGTGCGTGCTTGCGTTCGTGTGTGTGTGCTTGCGTGCGTGTGTCTGTGCGTGCGTGCGTGCGTGCGTGCGTGCGTGCGTGATTGCGTGCATGTGGGAATAAAATTAATATATCCATTACACGATTATTTGCTTTTTACCTACTTTTAGTATTATCCTACATATTTTTTTTATAGCAAAACGCTGTTTAGTTTTTACTATTTACACCGTTCGTGTTGTGTGTATACCATCTACTAAATGCGTCTGGAAATTCATTACGCTGTGTATATTCGTCTTCTTTAAAAATGTAAACTATTACGTGTTGGCCCACTTCAGAAAAGAAAGTCGAGCTGGCTCCATGGCAACGTGATGAGAGCGAAGATGATATGATGAAAAGATACTTTACTTCCGATCTACCGAACGGCAAATCACCAAGTAGGTTGACACAATGGTTTATGTCATAGATAGCCTGCCAAAACACGTACATGGGCATTCTTCATAGTACAAGTTTTAAAACCCCAACAACATATCTACCTCTTTAAAAAACGTGTTACTGGCCTCATGCAGTACAAGGCTGCGCCATTTGTGTATTTTCATCAGCACCACCACGGAGTCTGGAGTCGGCACATTTTAATCGTTTGGAGGCGCTGGGAACGCATTGAGGTTTACTAGTGGGTGGATCTCCTCAACGCACATGTATAGCCCATTGGAATATTTATGACGATAGACTGGCCACATAAATTCCATAAGTGAGTTTAGTTTTTGCGAGATGTCGTACGAATTTTTAACAATCGAACGTCAATAGCTCACCGTAGAAATACAGGAAACAAATAGGAACCAGTCTCAGTGAACACTGGCCATATGAACGGCTTCGTGGCATAGATTTTATGTTGCCATTTTGAAACAAAGTTGTTTTGTTTCGGTCAGGTTTGCACGAATAATTATGGTAATGAAACGGGGCATCTTTATCATGGTATCTAACGACTTGGTCGAAAATCGACACTTGCCGGGAATCCATTAACATGTTTTGTGTTTGATGTAGGGCCTACTGCCCACGGGCATTGAAAACCTTAGTCGCAGGCAGAAATGTATATATATATATATATATATATATATATATATATATATATATATATATATATATATATATATATATATATATATACATGCTTTCTGTTGCAACTATCTCAACTTCTTTGGAAAGTATTCAGTCAAGCTGCAAATATTACGCGAAATCTACTCATTCACATAATTCTGAATTAACGGAGGCTACATGGATTGAACGAATTTGCTCAGGCTTCGAACGGCAGCTTCTCGGTTGTACGCAACACGCAACACGCACCGCACCCCACTCAGAAACAAGGAACAAACGAATAAAAATAATACTTTTTACTCAACACCCAAGACATGTCAGAGTTGACTTGACATGGTAATGATTTAGAGCACTGTGCACGTTCTAGATCATCACTATGTGGTCTCGAATTCCTGAATACTATTTTGCTTGAGGTCAATATACCAGATGCCCTGGTGTAAAACCTTTCCAACAGTGGGGCGTGAAAAACTTAAATGCAAACACGTCCGTGTATATGCTAATATTCCAACGCTGCCTACTATTTGGTGTCGGCAAATTCGCCGTAAAATGGTTTGGACACTGTGTAATGAGAAGTGTGCTAAGGGAGGCTGAAAATCAGGTGTGTCTTAATGTCATAAGTGTATATAATGCATTTACCTTGATTATCTTCAATTGTAACCACGGTTAAGAATGCTGTTATGTTTATTGTTCTCCCGTCTAGTTGTAAAATGTGTAGCCAATATATGTGCAGCTCACGTTTGTGGATGTGATCACTGGCTGCCGAAGTCGCTACACGGGAAACTATGCTTTTACTTAGCTAAAACTAAGGCTAATTAACGAAACCGGTAGATTACTAAAATACCTGCAGAAATCATATTCCGGTAGAAGCGACAAAACCACTAAACATGGCAAGTCTGCTGGTGGTCCTAGGGTTTCTTAGTTCCATGGGAAAGCTGTCCTATTGTGGAAACAATTCCTATATAATAAGCAATTGACTTTACACCCGGTAGTCTTTGCGAACGAATTAATGGCGGATGAATTGCAACATTATTGGCAGGATTAGCGACTGGACTATCCGTCCGATGGCGCCACGTCCGTGTCAGTTGGTGTGCGTTTCAAAGAACTCCAGTTCTAAAGGCTGGCGACACATATGAAAGATACATAATTAATGTGTTTTACTTTATGCATTGC
Source organism: Lamellibrachia columna (assembly GCA_963662155.1). Taxonomy (NCBI): domain Eukaryota; kingdom Metazoa; phylum Annelida; class Polychaeta; order Sabellida; family Siboglinidae; genus Lamellibrachia; species Lamellibrachia columna. The sequence goes on from OY759266.1 coordinate 23,091,778, forward strand.
TTAAACCGAAACAACAGTCATGGCTGTGCGTTTAAAAGAAATAATAAAAACTAACCACTCGCAACAAGAATCAAGAATATCACGCCAGTGAGTGGTTTACTCAGAACGTGTTCTAAAAGGGCAACCGATAATTCTAAAAGGGCAACCGATAAGCGTATGCGCAGTTCTATGAAATCGGGGTAATCTAGACTACAAGTGACGTATTAAGGGAGGCATACTCAGAACCAACGCAAAGTGTCAAACAATTGTGTTAGTTTGTCAGAAATAGTTTAGTAAACAAAGACCAACATATGTTACATGAGTTGACTTTGGACGCAAATAGCATGGCCATATCCTATTGGTAAGTATACGAATAGGTGTACGTAAATTTATCTTCATTTGTCGAGCGAATGTTGCTAGAATACCAAACTCGTACAGTATGGCACGGCCTGTGAAATTAAGATGTATGTTCAACAATTGTAGTTACAAATGGTTATGTTTTAGTAACAGTATAGGTGCGTAGGCCGAAAACTGTGACTTTTTTCGCTTCAGGGGCAACACATTTTGCACCATACTAGCCGTGACTGTCCCCCCGAGGCTGACATACATAATTGTGGTTGGCTGCGATCATTTACGTTACGTCAGAATGAATCGTTTGTCATAAATGACTTCTACGCGTGATACCCGTCGGCCTGTCTTGAGGCGTGGCGATACACCTTGTTTTAGCCACCGTCGATTTAGACCAGCAAGGCGCACATTAACATTTAGAC